>JAYJMH010001078.1:0-29700 GCA_036873815.1 Phacellophora camtschatica
TATCTGGAAGATCCAGAAAGACGTTCAAGCACTTTGAACAAATGGATGAGCTTATGGGAGATAGGCCCGTTACTAGGAAAATAATATGAAAATGCTTCTTCAAAACTGCGTGCCTGAAAGTTGATAATTTGCTTCTTCCGCCATATTTGAGTTTTACCAACCTATTACGCATGTGTGATATTATCAACCCAGTTTTGCCCCAGATCAGCGCTTACACTGCAAACCAAAACTAACCCGGGCTAGCTTAACCCGGGTTAGTTTAACCCGGGTTAGTTTGTGTAGTGTAAATAGGGCTTTATTCTCTAATTTTCTAAGGTGTGTGGAAATGTTGTTCCATCAAATTGAATCAACTAAATGCAGAACGAGGCTGTCATTTCTCATCCTGAAAAAAATGCATGGCGAATCCAAATAATTTTCACACTTGCAAACCAGAAGTTCAACTTTGCTTGGGCTTATGAAGAAATATGATGTTTTTAAATGACAAATATTTTAATGAATACACGCTCTGTAGAATATGAAGAATATTTTTATTTGATTCACTCAGTAGTCAAGACAGACACACATGTTATTTAACATCTTTTACGCCTGGTTTATTTTTCTTTCTTGCACTTGCAGATTTTCCAGCGTATTTTAAATCAAGATAGGCAAGAATTTCAAGACTCAGCTTCTGATTTTACGATGCCTACACCAGGCTCATTCATTACTGTAAATAGAAAATATTTGTACCAAGATGCGTACGATCAACTTTCGCAGGAAAGAGGTAAATTTCTGCTTTTGAAATTATACATTTTATTTGTTTTCCTATAATTTTTTTTGGCCTTGGTTTTTTCCCTTATAATCTGTTATTCCAGCACTGAAAGGTCAAGTTGGACACAGCACAAATTATATTGTGTGCGCGTCAAATTTTATTTATTGAAAATGGTACACTCATTACTTCCGCAAATTCATCGAATAGTGATTTTGGTTATTGATGATGATTTCATTTTAAATTCTTACTAGCAACGCACTATTATTTCAGTTCTAACAACGAACTAACAGGGATCATCATACGCAAGCATGGCCTAGTGGTTAAGGCGCCTGACTCATGATCACAAGGTCGTGGGTTCGAATCCCACCAAAGTCATACTTGCTGCGAAAGCGTGAGGAGAGCTGCTAACTCTCTGTAATTCCAGGCAAAGGCAAAGGCAAAAGAAATCACGAGGTGTGGTCACATCAAGAGGAAGGACCGGGGTCGCCCTGCTGGGCCCCCATCTGCACCAAACGCAGAAACCCATACCTTGCAAGAATAGCAAGTGTTTGTGTCTGAAACTGAAACTGTATGACCCTTGTCCCCTGCTGGAAACAAGTCATCTCTAGACTTTCGCGGGCTAGGCACGTTAAATATGATAACTCACTCACTCGCTCGCTCAGCCCGTTTACCATCTTCGTCATCATCAGTCGACGTCTTCTACGGAGGACGACCGGAGGTGAGTCCACATTACACCGCCCAACATGATCTTCCATAGGTAGCTAGATCTAACATGTATAGGATGATTCGCCCGTGTACCATAAAGGCAGATCATCATACCGTTGCATTTCTAGTACGAAGACCGGGTAATTCAGGCACCGGAAAATCAGAGCAGAATTCGAGGCTTCCTTTTTGAAGGAAACCCAAAAGACAGTAGAAAATTTCAAGCTCAAGCGGTTTTTAAGGGCTAAATATTAAAGACCCATTATTAACCAGCAGCCTTTGCGTACCTACATAACAACATAACACTGCAACAATGTCTTTGCAAATAGCAAAAACATATTTCTACGGTGCTCCAATGGAGGTGAATGCAGTAAACAAATTAATTCTGACCACGTAGTGAAGAAACACGTCCTTTTTCACTGATTATAAGCCGTTACTAGGCCAAAGTATAAATTTGAATTGATTTCTGTTGTTTATCTGCCTTGGTATTGCTTTTTGTGAATCACTTTTCATTTTATTCTTCAGCTCCAAACATAAAGAGAAAGGTTCGTGTGAAAATGATCAATGCGCAAGGACTAGATGAAGCCGGGATAGATGGTGGTGGAATCTTTAGAGAATTTATGTCTCAACTCGTGAAGCAAGGATTCGATCCAAGTTATGGATTTTTCAAAAGTACGTCCGAACAGCTACTTTACCCAAACCCATATGTAAGTATAGTTTTGCGATTTATTATTTCTTTCAAAGGACCGCGCGCTCGTATCGATTCAAAAGGGGGAGTAGGCTAAAGCTCGGTTCAATCCAAGAAAAGGCAAGAATTGTGATGAAAAAGGGAGGGGCTTTATAGTTTTAGTCCACTCACTCTGTTTGGCTCCGCGGTCCTTTCTTGGTAGCACAAGAAATCAAAATGTTTGAAAAATACAATTATTCTTCCGACGGTTGCCCGCCATAATGCAGTTGTTTATTTAATGTCATTTATCAGATTACGCCATACGTTCCTATTTTCCGTCATTTTAATGATATTACCAACATTCTCGTCCATTATCTCAATGCTCTTTAGATATTTTCGAATAATACTTAGCCATGTTGTTTTTGGCCGACCTCGCTTTTTCTCTGTTTCGCTCTTTGCTTCCTGGAGTGATTCCCGAGTGATTGACGTGATGGCGTATCTTCTGTCTTTTGTCTTCTGTCTTCTGTCTTTTGTCTTCTGTCTTTTGATAGTCTTCATATGATGACCTAATAACCTTTATCTTCTTTTCTTTATAGTAACACTCCAGGCCAGGGCTCTAGTAATCTTGTATAGATCATCGTTCGCTATGAACCTTGGGTAGCACCAGATAACACCAGCATTAGTATTTTGTATTTATTTGTACGACTAGCAGCTTACATGTGCATCCGTCTATGCTAACGTTATAAACATAGTTACAAGAAAACAAAGACGAAAACAAAAAGACTTTAACTAATGAGATTGAGGGTCACACACAGAGATCAGACCAGTTCTACTCCAACGTTTTTGCGTAATAGATTTCCCTAAATGATACTGCAAGTCCGTATTATCTGCCGTTAGGAGGAAAAGGAATTTCTGATTGCTTGTAAGCTCTGCGAAGTTAGTCGTAGAATCGCTCCCGGCTGAAGAATATAGGGTATGCCTTATTTGGGAATGAGACAGAGGAATTAATGAGACAGCTGATTCGTAACTACTCATAATCCACATTTTCGAGATAAATCTTCCATGATGGATGATTCTTGAATCAGATTCTGGTAGCAATATTTAGCCTGAGAACCAATTTGTGCATTTTTGCATACTTTGTCCTAACATCTTTTTTAAGGTCAAAGCTCTTACAAATTTCAAATATTTACAGCGCTATAAGTTTGATAAAAATGCAGTTAGAAATGCAGAAACTGGTTCTCAGACTAAACTTTGTATACAGAATCTAAATCAAAAATGCAAAATCTCAAAATTTCAACAAATTTCTATAATGGCAAACTTATTTCAAAAAGGTGGATTGAAGCAAACTTTAGCACCAACGCTGGAGAGTGTGAAGTCTTTTCAGTCTTTAAGCCTCTGGCATGTTTTTGATACGTTCTTAAACTTAGGCCTAATCTCAGCCTGGACGCTCTTATTAAAAATTTTCTTATAAAAAAGAGTTTAGCTATATGTTCCTGTAACAATTATCATACGATTTTTAAACGATCACGAGGTCAATGATGGAAAATATTTAGACCAGTGGTGTTCGCCAGGATTTCCCCGACGAGCGGGCAATAAAAATAGGCATTCTTCTTTGAAAAATTTCCCGACAAAAGCTAAATTTTTCCCGATGGGGGCTGTTGCCCCACTGCCACCCCTCTGGTGCCACCCCTGTTATTGTTTTTAAAAAATTGAAATTACTTTTCGGCCTTAGCCCAAACGTAGTCCAATACCGTCAGGAAAATACTGCTTTTACGGACCAATCAAGAAAACCAATTGATCCATTGCCGGTCCAAAATAAAAATGCGGAGGTAAAAATATTCTTACTTGACTGATTACTGAAAGTTTCTTTAACTTTTCAACAACTGCAATACTAGCTTGTGTTAACAAGGCGTCTGTAAAACAACTAAAACATTGTTTTGGCAATTTTAAGTCGGGTTGGCTTAGCAATGTGGATACTTCGCACTTCATTTTGGTTATGATCTGACGGGTTCGCACTTTCGGGTTCGAGCCCGCCAACCTCCACATGCGCCGTCCAACTTTTCTTATTATTTATTATTCAGCAACAACATCTGATACATCGTCTAATAACAAATCTACACGAATATAATTTAACAATATAACATAAAATAAATATAATATAAACTTGTATTATATAAAACAGAATTATATGAATATAAACTGTATTCCAAAAGTATATAAATATAAAATGTATTCCAAAAGTTCTGTTTGTAGATGTTGTTTTGAAGCATGAAATTTTGCTGTTGCCAAAAATCGTTTGCTTTCCTTTGCAGCATGTTTTGTATTGTCTTAATTTTTCTCAATTTAAGATTCTTAAATATTTGTTGTGGGGACTCTGTGTTTTTGCTTTGAGAGTTTATTTAAGTTTAACTTATATAGAGTTTACAATCTTCATCAAACAATTTTTGCGTGTTTTGTTACTTTTTTGGTTTAAGGGTTTGGCCTTTATTGTTCTTTTACTTTAGTCAGTGATAAATTTGCAGCTGTTTTGTTTGTTAAATATGGTCTGATTTGATCTGGGTCAATAATACTGTGTAATTTTGACTTGAAATCTTTTATAAGGCCATTTAATGGAGGTTTTATAAATTTTTTTACTGCGCCATCCAAGTCTTTTGTCGTCAAAACGCGCGAGAACAATTTTTGTTAAAACTAAAAATATCCCGAAAATAGACGCGTTGGCTTTGCTTTGTGGATACTTCGCTCTGGTTTGCTAATAGTCCTTATACACTGTTCTTGTGGTTCGATTCCACAAGTTTCCACTGGCGCTATCCGACCCTTTCTTAATTTAGAACAGTATGCATATCATTCAATGAATTTTATCAGTGATTTTTAATACTTCATTTTTGAAAGTATTTGAATTGTAAAGTCGTAATTTTAATAACTCTTCTAATTTTCACTTTCAATAATGTCTTTTAAATTTTAATTCATAAAACAGTAGGTATTTAATTTGAATAAGAATTTGAAACTATAGTTTTTATAATATTATTTTTATTTAAGAAAAGTATTTTTTGAATTTATTTTTTTGTCTTTATATTGTTATTTTTAATTGAAGTATGTATTTAATTTTTACAAAGTTATTAAAATTTTTGTTATATGAAATAATGACTGAAATTTTTTATGTCAATATAAATTAAAGATTGCAAAATACTCAATTAAGAGTAAAAATGAAAATACTCTTTTAAATGAAACATTTAAAACGCACTTTTAAAATAAATTTTTTTCATATGTTAATAATCTGATTATATCAGCGATTTTAAATACTTCATTTTCTTTAAAGTAGTTGAATTCTAAAGTTTTAATTTTAAAAGTTTTTTTAATTTTTTTTTCAATAATGTCTTTTAAATTTAAATTTGAAAAAAAAAAGGTGTAGGTAGTTAATTTAGATAAGAATTTGAAAATACATTTTTTATAATTTTGTTTTTAATTTAAGAAGAGAAAAATAAAAGATTGCAAAATACTCAATGAAAAGTAAAAATGAAAATACTCTTTAAAATGAAACATTTAAAACGCACTTTTAAAATTCTTTTTTTTTCACTTGTTAAAAATGTTATTATATCAGCGATTTTAACAGTTCCTTTTTTTAGTATTTGAATTTTAAAGTCTTGATTTTAAAAGTTCTTTAATTTTTTTTCAATAATGTCTTTTAAATTTTGATTTCCAAAATAGTGTATATTCAATTCAAATAGGAATTTGAACAAATATGTTTTATAATTAAATACTTTTTTTAATTTAAGAAAAGCACTTATTTTAAATTTACTTTTTGTCTTTAAATTATTATTATTTAATTTTCAAAAACTAATTAAAATTTTTGTTATAGAATAATGACTAAAATGTTTTATGTCAATATAAATTAAAGATTACAAAGTATTTAATTAAAAGTAAAAAAAAATACTCTTTAAAATGAAACATTTAAAAAGAACTAAGTTAGTTTTTTTTATCTGTTAAAATATATACATAATTTAGAATTTATTCAATTATGTAATTAACGTCATACGATTGTAAATTTTAAGATAAATTATTTTGTGAAATTAGAAATTTAACAGATGCTCTAAGATCGCAAATCATAATATCTATTTGTATAATTTTACATATATATTTTAAGAGATAAACATTTTATCTATAGGCAGCAAAGATCGTACCAGATTGCTTGAAACATTTTCATTTTCTTGGAAGAATACTTGGCAAGGTATGTAACCAGAGACGCCGGAAAAGGGGGGCAAGGGGCATTTGCCTTCTCTGCCCTTTCTTTTCCATAGGAGATAGTAAGAGGCGCAGAAGATACCCTAGGAAGCTTTATTTGCATACAGGGAAAATAGCAACTTTTCTTTTTTTAGGCTAAAATTATTTTCTAAAATTTTTTATTAATCATGTTCAAATTTCTCAAGATATTGAATCAGCATCACACTTAATGACTGGTAAAAAGTGTGTCCCTCTAGGGGTTCCTGCCCCTTGTCTCTGAGCCCGTTCCGGCATCCCTGTATGCAACATCCATAAAATATTAATGTTCTGGTTTACCGAAAAAATGTGATAAATCAATCTCTGATTTGCTATTAATTTGATAGCTTATTTAATGAATTAATTGTTGAGATATTACATACAATGAAACCCCCATCCCACGGAAATTTATGGTACAACTGTTACTGTCCGTTGTAGAGAAGTGTCCGTTGTCTGGAGGTGTCATGTATTGTATGACCTAGTAAACTTTTGGGAAAATATTATTTGTCTGTTATTGGGAGTTGTCCGGTCCGTTGTTGGGAGGTGTCTGTTGATTGAGGTTACACTGTATTTTAATACGTAGATATTTGCGACACTTTATGCTTTTCTTGATGATTTTTATTCTGGTAATCGTTCAAACCACGCCCTTCAAAAATTGTGTGACAAGTAAACTTCGTTACATTCTGTGCCGCTTTTAATAATGTTTTATTTTCAATCCAAAATCTAGCATTTTACAAATCTATTTTATTTTTAGGTCATCTATGAAAATATGATGGTGGAAATGCCGTATGCGCCGTTTTTTCTTTGTAAACTTTTAAATAAACACAGTGCTGATGTTGACATTCATCATTTGGAGACTCTTGACCCGGAACTTTACAGGTAGGCAACATATTTTAGTATGAGAACAGAGAGAACAACTATGCTTCATAAACAGAGGCAGATTTAGCAACAATACTGAAATCTACACGCCAATTTCAAAGTGATTAGGCATCCAAGACAAAGCGAATATCTCTCAAGCATAAAATCAAAACATAGCTTTGTTTACTTTGATTTTATGCTTAAGAGAATTCCCTTTGTTTTTGTTGGCTAATCGCTTTGAAATTGGCTTGTGAATTTCACCAAGATACAAGGTCCTTGATCTTAAATTGACCTCAATAAAATTAAACATTCATCTTCAAGTTCAGACCCAACTTTCATGATACGTGTTTTTCTAAAACAATTTTTTTTTAATTTACTACTTTTAATTAAGCCAAGCAGAGCATTATTTTGTACGTGAAATCAATGACGTGAGATCAATAGAATTTTTTTTAAAGAAGACCAGAGTTGAAAAATGAAATGCAACGCAATATAGATACGAGGACATAGAAAGAATCAAAAATAAAAAGCACTGTTTTAAATAACAAAAGTACAAGGGAAAGCACAGGCTGCAAGAATACCATTGTAAACAAGTAAACTGTCTATTTTTTTTACGATAAGAACATTGTTGCTCTGTCGAGAATACTGCTACTGAATTAAATTCTTTTCTGTAGAGAATTTCCTAAGCAAAGAAGGCTACATTTTGAAAAGGCATTGGAAATATGAATTACTTCAACGAGAACTTTTAGCATTGTAATAATTTATGTTGATACTTTCTATTCTTTCCTTTTCCAGGAATTTATTATTTTTAAACAATTACGATGGTGATTTTGAAGACATTGCTCTCAATTTTACAGTGGTGAATGGCGAATTTGGAAATGTTGAGGTATTTATGAGATGATAAAAATTTGTTTTTATTGTACCGGGTACGCCAAAAAAGCGGAACATCTTTGACGAGCTACCAAAAATCGTGTACTGCACGAATTTTTGGCGATTTTTTTCGACGCTTGTTCTTCTGTTTTAAGCGATTTTCAAAAAATTGTCGATCTCATTGAACCTCAATCAGACCCCTTACAATGATTTATCTATTAAAGAGGATACAAGGACAGCCCATGTAAAGATAAATGACGATTCAGTTCACTGGTGCACACGCACTAGGCATATTTCCAAACTGACCCACTAACTGATCCATCCGATTGGGTAGTTATTTATAGACCGCCGAAATCCCTTGCTATAGCCACTTTTGTGAGGTTATTTATAGAAATTGAATTGCCGAACGCCAACAAGTGAAGTTTTGCGGAATAGATGGGACTCGTGTAGCGAGTCCACCAGATCCTTGCTACAGTAACTTTTCTATCCGTTAATTCTCTTTAACTAACAAAATGCTGCAACTAGAGGGGCTTGGCTACTGACAAAATCACACCAAGGGAACAACGTGTGTAAAATATATCAATTCCCAAGCTTGCTTATCGTCTATTGTTTTCTTTTTTCCAGATAGAGGAACTGAAGCCCGGTGGACGTGATATTTCTGTGACAAGTTTAAATAAAATTGAGTACATCCATCTGATGGCAGATTATCACTTGAATAAACAGGTGAAGATATTTTACAATTACTATTTTCTGTTTGATGCATGGGTTGCAGGAAATTTATAATTTGTTGAACATTTCGTTTTTTACAGTTGTCTTAAAAATTTTAAGGTGAATCTCAAAACAAAGAAAGAAGTTGCGCATTTGCAACTTGAATTATTACCATTTGAAATAACGCTTGCATTAAATATCCAGTTTCATTACTTTTTTTTGGTACACAGTAAAAACTCACACACAAGAACCCTTCTCTTTTAAGAACTTATAGGATGAAATACTTGCATTCTCTCTACTGGGAATGAACAACTTATTAGTTAAGTTCAAGCGACATGAAATAATAAACAAATATGTTTCAAGTAAAATTGAGTTACTTTCTAATCAATTTCATTCAAACACAAATAACTATATTTATTTGTCTACTTTTTACAGTTCTACTTTAAGTAAGAGTCTCTGATTACAGTATAGTATCTGTCAGTCTAGTTGTTTGTGAGCAGACGTAAGCACACCATGCAGACAGCAAATAGGCCAAGCTGGGTTCGCGAGGATTCTTGTCAACTATCTTGGGGAGGGTGGGTAATAATCTTACTCGACAGAACAACTATCGATGTGTAAGATTTTAAAGCCTCGTTATCATACTTATATATGCTCCTCCTCCTCTTGCACATGCAATCCTATGCCCATGCACGCTTTTCTCACGTCCTAACAAAATGCATTTCACAAACTAAAAAGACTTTTTTTTAGTTTTCTCTCTTTGTGATACCAAATAAATTTATTTCTTTAACTTCCACCCTCTGAGCTATTGAGCTCAAATACTTTTCGCTTAATAACCTTGTCATGTTGAATTTCTCAATGTCCGTTCTTATACGTGAGTTTTGACTGTAAATTAACTAAACAAATATTATAACATTTAAAGCTGCCACGTTTTTCTCTCGGCCGGTATAGAAGGCGATGATTATCTTTTTTCGTCCTTATATTATATAAACATATTCCATGAACACACGAAAAGAGTTGGATTGATTTATCAAATGATTATTATTCTTATTGTATGCCGTTTCTTCCTTTCAGATTCGAGCGCAGTGCAACGCTTTTAGAGCTGGATTGTCAGATGTAATCAACACTGAATGGATACAAATGTTCAACCACATGGAACTGCAGGTATCTTCTTATTTCTTTAACAAGAGCTACTCTAGATCAAAGTATTTTGTTTATTTTTTCCTAGAAAACATTTTATTATTTTATTTTACTTTCTACAAAAAATACTCTGATCCAGAGTGAAGAAGAGCAAGACTTTACAAAATAATCAATATTGGTTGTCGCAATTTACAGACCAAAAGTTTAATTCAACAGTATTAGAACTAGTATAAACCAGTAACAGAGGAAAATAGTGAAATCGTAGCAATAGTGAAATCGATACGCCAATTTACTCAACCTGAAAATCAAAACATAGGGTTGACCGCAGGTTGCTTGTTTTGATTTTCCAATTGAGGGAATTCGCTTTTTCTCTAATGGATAACCGCTTTGAAATTGGCGTGTCACCTTCACTATTGTTACAAAATTTGCCTCTGTTTAAACCACTAATGTTCAGAAAATGTAACACTGTTAAGATCGAATTGCTCTACGTTTCTATATTTTATTCTTTATTTTTTCAGATATTAATTTCTGGAGCCGAAATTCCAATTGATTTTGATGACCTCAGAGTTAATACAAACTATTCAGGTTAGTGGAAAAATTATATTTTTAAACGATGCTGACTTCTTTCATGGCTCTGTCATACTTGGTTCTAAACTATGCCAATGTTATTATTGCTAGTTTGACACTGTGTGGGCCTAACTTCTTAGAACGGGATGAGTGCACATCGCTTGCACTTGCTTCAAAAAGATTACAGTCTTAAAACAAAAGGATTTTTATAGGTTTTAAGGAATTATTTCCAAAAAACTAAAATAGATTTTTGAAAAGTGTAATAGATTTGTGCTAGTGTAATGCCCTTCGAATGGCTGTGTGAAAGTTTGGTATATTCCTGAATTTTCATTATGCATTTTGTATTTGCAGCGTTTTTTAAATTCTCCTTCCCAACAGTCAAAAGCCTGAACGCAGGCTATCGAACTTGATCCCAGGCATATATCTAGAGTAAATACCACTCGTACATATCTTGGCCAATTTCAGTTTTGCTTGGCTTAAACGAAAGAGTAAAATTTTGCGTCAACGCATGATGGAATCTAATCTATTCAGAAATAGACGACTCCGCGAATTATGGCGGCAAGAAACTTGTTTTCATCATTCATTGCATTCGATTTTCGAATCATTAGCAGTTCTATAGGCATTCGATCATCGAATGCAAGAATCTTGGGAATAATTTCCATTTCCTGCCACCATCTTTTGCGGAATCAATTATTTTGGAATCGATTAACATGATCTCGCCAAAATATTTCCGGGTGACCGGATGTCAAAACTTAAACTGGAAAAGAATGGCGTTCCTCTAAATTGACTTAAAGGCTCACGAATGAGGACAATTTTGAATTCAAGTTTTGGAAAGAAAGACATGATCACAGACAGACAGGTTTTGAGAACAATTTGAAATTTGTGTCCTCGAAGATTTCCAGCTACAGCTTTGCAAACTGATACAGTTTATTTTGAGTAACCCGCTAGGTACTAGACTTGCTCCAAGTCGAGTTCGTTTCGTTAATCAGTAAAAAATATATAACTGCGGAGGAAAAGACCATGCGGAGGAGAGACCTCAGAAAATTTCCCGTCTAGAAAAGTCTAGGTAGATACCGTCCGTATATATTTTTTACGGAAAATGTCCCTGAATACAAGGTTGCAAATTATTATCTGTTTCAGGTGGCTATACTGACAACCATGAATACATAGAAGAACTATGGTACATTCTAAATGAATTCGATAACGAACAAAGGAGAAAGTTCATAAAATTTGTTACCAGTTGCTCAAGACCACCCCTGCTTGGTTTCAAGGTAAATATAATTATTAGTATGATAATGTTAATAGACTAATTAACATGATTAAAATAATATACTTAAGCCAGAAGTAAATTTACTTTATATTACTGGTTCGGAGCTAGATAATAGTGGAAAAGAGGACACAACCATTTCTAGATGTATGACAAATATTATTCGTTCTTGAAATACACATTTCAAAATGATTGGTTAAGAAAGAAACTGCTTTTGTCATATATCTAGAGATGTTGAGTGTCCCTATCTCGACTAGGATCTGGTATCTACCGTACTACTTGTCAAATTTGGGTTTTTAAGGGGTATGAGAAAACTTAATTAAAAATTAACGAAAATAAAAGAATTCTTAATACGGCAGCTTTTTGAGGCCATTTCACATCAATATCCTACGGCCGGAGGCACTAACAAAATATTAGGTAGGGTATTTTTTACTAAGATACATTGCATTCGATGATTGAACTTTGACAGACTGGACTGTTTCTTTTATTATTTTGCTTTATTTGTGCCTGCATCAACTTTTGTTTTCTCAAAGTTTTTTGTGAAAAAGTGATGCAAACGCATAGCCTGAAGACTCTCATATTTGTAGGGATAGAAAATATTTTGTCGTGCCTGCGACCTTCCTATTTGGAGAGAGAGGTTCTATCTTGGAGATGAATCATTGCACACCTTAGGTGCATTTATGTATGCACATGCGCAGATACTATACTTTGCTTTATTTGTGCCTGCATTGACTTTTGTGCCCGCGACCTCTGACCCCAGAGGTTAAGATTGTTTCGCCCCCTGGCTTCTTTTATGCCGGTCTCTACTGAACATTGCACATTATGAATTTAACATTTGTGCGTAATTTTATCTCATCTACATTGCCTTACGTGACTTTTCATATCCAAGATTTTTTGCAAAAGGAGCTACAATTTTCTATTTTTCAGGAATTGTACCCAACGATGTGTATTCATTATGGTGGAAATGAAGATCGCCTACCCAGTGCAAGCACTTGCATGAACATTTTAAAACTTCCTGAGTACAAAAACAGAGATATTCTGAAAACGAGACTTTTGTATGCTGTGGAATCCGAGGCTGGTTTTGAGTTAAGTTGATATTTCTTCGTGAAGATTTGTAAAATTTATTCACCTTGTATTGTTGAATTTAGAAAAATGTTCCATTAACTTACCTGTTTTCATTTAAAAAATATTTTATATGGAGTTGTAAATGTGAGACGACAGGAAATATTGAAAATAGAGGTTCTAAAAGTAATATCTACGCTCAAGCTATTCTGCCAGTAGATTCTAAAATAATGACGTGGAATTCACTGCTGCTTAATTTTTTTGTTATTGTAAAATCGTCTATCCCGAAGGGTTTATTGTACGCAGGCTATCCCCAGATATAAGGACACATATTATTCATTCTTAAAATATGTGTCCTTATACCTTCACCATTATCCAGTATCTGTTATCCTGAACGAACTGGTATAGGAATGTCACCATTCATTGTCGATTTTTGTACGGTTTTGTGAGTGTTTATTTGCTCGCACCAAATTATTGTGCCAGAGTTAGTTTAGGAACACATCCAATGATCGAAAACTGTTTGTGATGTTTAACTATTGCGACCATAACATGTAAATTGAGACGTGTGACAGAAAAAAAGTTTTAAACAAAGAAAAATCAACATTTTCAATTGATTGGATAAGGTAACTGAAATTGACTTCTGTAGGCTACTTATGCCTAAAAGGGCCATTTTAGTCTGTTTTAAACAAGGCGATAGTAAAATATAAAATTCCCAAATAGTTAGCGGTAATTTGGGGGAGGTAATTGCCTCACTCCTAATTCCTCTCATATCATGTCTGTTTGTTTGTTTTTTCAAACCAAAGTGCACAAATCGCGCACTAAACAGCATAAAATAGTTAACATTTATAACTTACAAATTGTTTGGCTAGAAATTCTCATATGTATTATTAATTTATAGTGTTTCATTGTTCAAGTCAGATTTTGTTTGTATATCACTGTGATTTTTACCTTATTTAGAGGTACATTGTTTTTTGTTGATTATCATTTTTTTTATAAGAAATCAGTTTGTAAGAAGCCGATACTGGAGTTGTTGAGAAGTTAAAAAACTTTTTATACTCAGCCAGAAGATCAAGAAACTTTCTAAATTTTATGCAGTTTCTTGATATTTTGGCTGAGTATAGGAACTTTCTTAACTTTTCAACAGCTCTACTACTGGTTTCTCTTCGTAATTTTGTATTCATCTGAATGATCATTGTATACTTTAATAGTTATATTGAATGCCACACAGGAGGTTTTCCTGAGTTTCATACTCCATTCTAAAGGGTAGGTGGCCCTTCAGCAAAGCTGATTTTCAAGGGGCCCTCTAATAAAAATATTAATTACAAAAATTACTGAATTGAACTAAAAACTAATTACGCTATTAAAAACCTAATGGCAATATTAAAATGTTAAAAAATTATTATAAAGAAGTATTCAAATTTACAGATAAAAGATCACAAAATAGATTATTTTTTTAAATATTAAGGGATGATGCTTGCTTATACTCAGCTGAGAGGCTATTCCACATTTTGGCTCCTCTGAAGGAAAAGCTTTTTTTCCCCATTTTTTGACTTCTTCTTGGGTAGCCTAAGGTCCGTCATTGTATTACGGAGGCTGCGCGAAGAGCACTGTGAGTTTCGGGTGAAAGGGTTACACAGATACTTTGGAGCCAATTCATTTAAGGATTTGAAGACCATTGTTTTAGATTCAATACTTATAAGTTTCTCAATGGTCTTCCATCCAAGCCATTCGATAAGTGGTCTGCTAGGGGCATCAAAACTGCTATTTGTCACAACTCTAGCAGCACGATTTTGAAGTTTTTGCAACTGATTAATTTCCATTGAACCACAACAACCCCAAACAGAGCAACAGTATCGAAAGTGTGGCTCAACAATACTTGTGTAGCGAGTTTTCGAGGTTTCTTTTGGTAGAAAAGATTTAGCATGTTTTTAAAGCCAACAGCTCTGGAAACTTTAGAGGAAACTGCCTTAATTTGTTCTTTCCAATCTAGAGAGCTGTCAATCTGGTATTTTGTTTTTGGACTACTTAGAGTTCACTATCGCGAATATTCAATTCCAAATCTTCAGTTTGGCTTTTGAGAATTTTATGCTTTTGCTTACTAGAAAAAAGCATGGAATGAATTTTCGCAACATTTAAAATAAGCTTGTTGCCTTGTAGCCAAGTGTCCAATTTTTTAAGATCATTATTAATAGCCTCATTCAACTGAGTCACATCAGAGGAAGACAGACTGGTATGATCAGCATACATGGACACAACTGAGTCTTGGATGGTCTGTGGGAGATCATTGATATAGATGAGGAAAAGTAGGGGGCCAAGACATGAGCCTTGTGGCACACCAGTCTCAATGTCCCTTACTTCTGAATCGATGCCATTGACCCTACAAAACTGCTTACGGCTGAAAAGATAGGATTTAAACCAAGTAAGTTCTCACTGTTAAATACCATAATGCACAAGCTTTTGGCAGAGGGTTTCAAGGTCAAACAGTGTCAAAGGCCTTTTTTAGGTCAATAAACATCAATAAAAACTTCCCAAGATCCAGCCCGCTGTACCAGTCATCAGTATTTTTAAGTAAACATGTTGCTGTGAAAGTCGTGGGAAAAAGGCGCAAAAGGCCAGATTGGTCAGGGGAAAATAGACCATTTTCTTGAATGTTCTGGTACAGCTGGTCAAATACAAGTTTTTCAAATAGCATTGAGACGACGGGTAGGAGGGATATTGGACAATAGTTAGACTTTGCAGACCTATCTCCATCTTTGCAGATTTGAGTAACTCTAGCAACTTTCCATGAATCAGGAAACTGGCTTATTTCAGTGGACGTATTAAACAAGAAAGCAAGGGAATTTTCAATAGAAGGCAAAGCCAGCTTCAAAAAATAGCTAGCGAGGTTGTTTGGAACATGAAAGTATATTCCTGCTATCATGTTTACCTTTCACTTTTAGTCAGTTCTAAATTTGTTCTAAATTTGTGAAAATGGGACCGTATTAAAAAGATTATAAAAAAACAAGACCAAAAAAGTATTTATCCCGTACAACTTTAACTTTGGTCTCCTAACAAATTTGAAGGCTGGTTTCTTTATATTTTACTATTTTTAAAAACTTTAGTATTTTTCCAAATTTAAAAAAAAATGGATCTGTAACTTTCTTATTATTTGTCGATTTTTTCATGAAAAATGTGTGTAGGGTTTTGTTGCTCAAATCCAAGCGAATATATTGCTGGTTTGTTTATTCCAACAAATTTTATCTGAAATATTCGTATTATTTTTTGGCCTCTTGTTGTGGTGTTTAAACCAAAGTCAATAGAACTGTTAAAAAGTGCTGAATTTGTTTGCTGACTTCATTGTTTGTTTTTGGTCTTTCAAACATGTTTGCTTTTGTTTCTTTAATCTATTGACTACTATTACTATTGACTTGCACGGCACTCTTGTCGGATCAAATGACAGACTGGGTAGCATGTTTTTACAAACATTTTCTTATATTTCCTACCAATTTAACGCTTTTTACTAACACTTCGAACAAACGCAAAAGCTTAATGACATCGGCAATTTGATGTTGATTACATGTTGTTTCGTTGCTAATGACAGTTGTTAATGGAAACGAAAGTTTTCGCCAAAACAACTTGCGTCGGTCCGTTATTTACAAAAATCTTTCCATGTTTTATTGATTGAATTCGATACTTGTTGTTCCTTGTTGCTGACGTGGTTGTCATGGTCGAGGAAGAAATCTGATTGTCTGTTCTACCCACCTTCAACAAATTATCAAACAATATTTATGCATGAAGTTTACAAGATGTCAATCAACTTTTTATGCACTGATATTTTGCTGAATTTAATGGTATAAACTTGATCTGGAAAAGAAGTTAAGTGTATTCCATTGGTATCTTCAACTGTTGTGGAAATCGATCGAGAAACTAAAGAGAGATTTTAGGCCCTTTTCTTCGATCTCGCACCAATTATGGATAGGGACTCACAGCCAATTGAAGTTCTCGTACGATGCAGACCGCTAAATGACAATGAAAAGTCAAGAGGAGCTACTAGAGTTGTGAAAATAAGTGGGGATAGAATACTTTTGCACAATCCTTATCCAACAAGTGGACCCAAAGAACACAACTTTGCTTTCAATCACTGCTATTTTTTGGATTCAACAACTGATCATGTCTTCAAAGATATTGGTGACACTTTGGTTCGTCGCACTCTTGACGGGTACAATTCAACTATTCTCACTTATGGGCAAATTGGAACAGGGAAGTCTCACACATTGACTGGTTCTCTTGAAGAGCCTGGCTTACTGGCTCTCACAAGTCAAGCATTGGCAAGAATTGTAGAAGAATCTGGAAAAGACAAGCAATTCTTCATGACTGTTTCCTATGCAGAAATTTCAGATGACTTTGTGCATGACCTTTTAAATCCAAGTGGCCGGGATTTGAAGATCCGAAAGCATCCCCAGTTGGGGTGTTTTGTTGATGATCTTGCTGAATTAACTGTCAGTACACATGAGGACATTAGCAGACTTCACGATCAAGGAAATAAAGTCAGCAAATTTACTGTGTCAAATTATGAGGCATCACGAACCAAGTCGACCACTGTTTTTACCCTGATATTTGAACAGAGAGCAAAAGGTAAAGAAGCTAAAAATGGACTCTTATCCAAGATTTCTTTTGTAGATCTTGCTGCTTCAAATCATGCTGGTCAAGCTGAAGATAGTGTGTTTCTTTCAAACAACATTGCAATATTATCTTCTATTATTACTTCATTGGGTGACACAAAGTCTTCTGCTCCACAGTACAGAGAGTCCTCTTTGACAAAGCTTCTGCAAGATTCTCTAAATGGGAATTCCTTCACGACATTTCTTGCAACAATCTCTCCTTCGGATGCAGATTATAATGAAACACTCTCCACTCTGCAAACAGCTGCCACAATGCAAGGTATAAAAACTTCACCTTGCAGAAATGAGAATGACACAACAGCAGTCATAAAAGAATTAAGAGGCAAGATAAATCGGTTGAGAGACAAAGTTGCAGGTACATCCAATACAGTTGCTGATTGTCCAGATCGCAGTGATGTTGAAAGAATGGAAAATCTTGTCAAAGATCTTCAAATAGCAAAGTACCAGACGTGGGAAGAGAAAGAGAGACTTTCAGAAACATTTGAGGAAGAACGAAGACATCATTTATCCAATAAAGGTATTCTGGATTGGGTGCTAGATTCCATGAAAAAAGAAAGCAAAGAAATTCAGCAAAAACTTGCAACTTTGCAGAAAGAAAAGGATAAGTTGATGATTGATTACAAAGAAAAAAGAAAGGGTGTTGATGATCTAAAAGATGTTTTGCAGAATATGATAACCGATTACTCCAAACTTACAGAGTCAGGCAAAGCAGGGGATGATGAAGGGAAGAAAAAAGTTGCAGAAATTCATGGGCTGAAAGAAACTCTGAAGCAAGAAAGTGAAGCATTGAAGAAAGTTAAGCAACAACTGAAAGACATTCAAGAGAAGCAAAAAAGTGAAAAGGAAGAAGCCAAATCACAGACATCTGGAATGAAAGGGAACTGGGAATTACAACAGAAGTTAGAAAATGAGCAAAGAGATAAATTAGAGAGAGAAAATCTTGCTACCTTGGCAGATGAAATGGACAGGATAAAGATTGAAAGTGAGCATGAAAAAGCTGATTTGAAAACGAAAGTCTCCCAGGGTGATCAATACAATGAAGAGAAATCTCTCAAAATAGAGATGGAACTTGTGGACCTCAAAGCTGAAAAATCTGTCATGGCTATCAAACTGAAATCAGTCGAAACTGAGAAAAAGCAACTCAAAAGAGATTTATCTGAGGTGTACAAAAGACACAAAGATGAACGAGAATTACAACAGCTTCAACATTTTCAAACATTTAGAAATTACAGGGAAGTTTTTGAGGAACAACGAGCATCATTAGAGCAAAGATACAGAGCACTGTTGGAAGATGCAATCCAAGATGTCATTTTTTTGTCATCAAGAAATCAAGAACTACTTGATGAAAACCAGATTCTAAGACAAGAAATTGCTGAGCTGAGGGACAGATTAACAATGACGAGTGACAGACCCACTTCCCCTTCTGAATAGGTTTAACATTTTAGATACCATGTGTGTGCAATGAAGATATACATCAAAATGTTAATGGTATTTTTGCATTGAAACATTTCAACATAATCCAAGTGCAGTTTCATTATTTAGATATTTTAGCTAGTATTTATGCATGTGTACATAATATGTTGTGTGTTCTTGGTACAGTGTGTAAAATATACAGTCAAACTTGGACAAGTTGGACTGTATAGTTAGACACATGATTCTGGTGTTGCATTGAAGTCACAGCAAATTTAGATGGCCCATAAGTTTAGTAAAGACACAGAAAAAGTTTGTGGCATGTCATGCATCACAAAATTAATTTCTTCTGCCTCGATCAAGAAAAGATTTGACTTTGCAAATTGACTGCACACATACCAAAAGATTATTGATAATAAACTAAACTTTAAAGACTTCTAAATGATTTAAGGAGAAAATAATTGGAGAAAATAATTTTTTTAATTTAATTTTGTGAACTTATTTGACAAACTAATTGTGTAGTATTCCTTTGGGATGTCTCATTCAGAATTTGAGAATTCCTGATTATATTCATTAATTTACTAAACCCATTTCTCTGATAGTGTCAGGAATACTCAGCCAAACAAATATTTTATACACAATATAATACAACTTTAAGTAGTTTTCAGGAAACTTATAATTATAAATAACAAATTATCTTTTTGCATTCAACTGAAATCCTTTCTTCACTTGATTAACAAACATGTTGCGTAAGTTGTACTTGAATTTTTGGTACCATTGTAACAATTTTCTTCTTCTTTGGACAATGTATTCGGGACTATGTTTTTTTTCACTGGCAACTATTTCTAAAAGTTTTTCCCAGTTCTTCACATATATGACAGGTGCATTCAATCTTTTTAAAACTCTCAAAGGAACTGATGATGCTTTTTCTGCATATGAATTTCCACATTTTCCAGGTGTCATTATGTCTTCAATTACTGGAACCGATCCATATGAAATGGCTTCATAAATTCTGTAACATTCTGTGTTCTTCCCCACAGGGCAAAGAGTAAGATCACTATTTTTAATTACATTTTGATATAACTCGCTTGTCTCTTTTGATTCTGAAGACATCCAGGTGTGTCGCTCATGCAAGAAACAGTTTTCTTTAATCAGAGGGTTTTCCATGATAATTTTGCTTAGTTTTTGTCTAGATGAATTTCCATAGACAGTACCAAGAAAATTGCAAATATATTTTCTTTTGGTAGTTTGAAGTTGATAACTATTGTAAATGATTGGAAAATTTCTGTATGTTGCCACACCAAGTGGCCATTGAAAAAACACTTGATCATCTATGTAGGGTATATCATAGACAACAAAAACAAATTTTACGAATCCACCCCTGTTAGCCATGTATGGAAGCAGCCATTCATTTCTGCATTGTTCATTGCCTAATAAAACCACAGCAAAATTTTCTATATAATCTAAAACTTTAACAGCATTCAACCATGTCATAGCAAAATTGATTTTCTTTGGTTCTCTACCATTTATAACCAAGATAACATTTTTTATTTTTGGATTTATTGTTTCAGGTGTTATCATGGGCCCTGATTTAAATCTGAAGCAAATCCCATTTAGTAGCATCTCTCCCTCTTTTAAAAACTCTCCATTTATATTGTTCAACTGTGCTTCAAATATGTGCTTCCATAAGTACAACCCAATAGCTGCCTTACCCCAGATCTCTACAAGAATATTTCCATTATTTTGTAGTATTTTGTCGGACACATCTTTCTGTTTTTTTCCTTTTGGCAAATTAGGCCCATGCCTAATTAAGCCAACATCAACTTCATTAACTTTTGCTATGATTTTATCACGAGTGAGAAGCCTGTAAAGGACATAAAAAGAAAGAACCAAATAGACTGAGATGGCTATCTGAAAGAAACACTTCAATTTCATCATTTGTTTACCAAGTAGTACATGAACATGATACTGACTGCGGCGACTATCAGATTTTTTGTTTTCTTGAAGCCCTTTTGAAATGTCGTTGGGGATTTCCAAGAATAGTTGTGGGTATTAATTTTCTGACGTGCGGCAACGCCGCTTACTTACCGGACCACAAGAGCCAAAATAACCATACCATTTCAAACATTGCTTTTTGGCATTGTCATTTACCACGTTTCTCCTCCATTTTTTTAAAGTATCTTTTGAAAGAACTTTCAATTAAAAAGTTTTTGGGGTTTTACAAAAGGTACAAAAACGAGTGTGGAGGTTTTGCAAAAGCAGTTTCACACCGGTTATTGTCTTAAATTTTTACCTTAGGTATTTTCACAACGTAGAAAAGTTTGAAATTGAATTACTCATGGCTTACCACCTTGGGAATTCTTAAAATATATTAAAATTTCCTGGGACATTCATCTACCGTAGTACAGGGGCCGCACTGAGATTTTTGGGGCCTACAATGTTACTGTAAATCCCCATGCTCTTGAGATTAAATGTTTTAAGTGGCAGTTGTTCGCCAAAACTTCAAACAACACTGGAAAATTTGAAATTAGATTTAGCCAAATATGAAATTAGACTTTGCCCTAGACTGAGGCCTTTTCCTCCGCAAGGTATTTTTCTCCGCAGTGATATATTTTTTATGAAATAGAGCAAGTCTAGTGTGGTCCTGCCGTAGCATTTGTTCAAACAAAACATTCGTAAAGTAAACTTCTCATAAAAATCTTTTAGGACGGTTTTTGGCTCAGCACAAATTTACTGGCATTGTGGTGTAGTCTTTGAGATTATAAATCGGTTTTTTCGCTAAAGCTTTAGAAACAAATCATTTTCCTATCTCAGTTTCGGATAGTACTTTTGCATTGAAAGACAGAAAAAAAAATGTAATTAAATAAAAACAAATGTTTTCTCTTATACGATTGTATATAATGAATGTGATACAAATACATCAGATCCTTGTACGTCCTACTCTATCAAGAGCATATCTGATAGCCAGATAATTTAAATTAAAACTATATTACAGTGCATTCTAAGTATTCAAAAGATACAACTTATTAATTCAGATTTCCCAAAACCCCAAAAAAGGAACATTGAAATACTTCAGTATGATAACCATTTAAGCTGAGAAATTTTTCAAAGTCTACTAAAAATAGATTTCCTTGGTACTTGGCACACTATGATTGGTACTTAGCATTCAGCTTAAATATTAGCTTAAATATTTCCTTCCTAAACATACGTTTATTACGAAATAGATATAATCTGAAAAAGACAAAAATTAAAAATTGTCCTTACTAACAAAATTTCCAAAATAAAATCGAAACAGAAACTAAAATAAAATTTACTACATTACGATGCAAGGCATCAGAAAGTACGGGGACAGGGAAACGCCAGTCCCAGAAAACTTTTTATAAGCCAGCAGGAAATTTTAAAGAACATGTTTCTAAGAAATTTGTTTGTTCCAATGAAATCCCAGTATGCCATTCTTCAATTTTCTTCATACTTTTAAAATAACATGTATTATTTACGAGATAAATGTATCAATGTTAGAAAGATGAATGAGGTACAAACGTAATCTTTTTTTGTCTGCAGTGATGTGATCCTGCTTTTCCATGCTGGGCTTACAAAACATTTTCGGAAGCTGTTGCCTCAAATCTTGCGTTCCCAGGAAGTGGGAAATTTTCTGATTACGTTAATATAACCAAATTTACTACCATAAAGTTGTTAAAACCGTTATATGCACATAGAGTATTGTTGTCCTGAATGAAACATCGCCCTGAAGTGAAGCGCTTTTGTATTTTCGATGATCTTTTTGAATTTGTGAGAGCTGTATGTTCTAACATCAAGCCAGATCCACTCTTTATAAGATTAATTGTTTCTAAAACGTCTGGATAATGAACTGGTGGTTAAAAAAGTGTTTTATTTCAGGCTGACGCTCCAATTAGGGAGACGCTGCTCTATAATTCTTCTGGTCGGACAATTTTTAAATATCATTCTTCTGACCGGCATAACTTTTAAAGAAACTAATACGTGGTAATATATTTTATTCAGTGTAATACTACAGTAAGAAACCTTAGTGGTAATATATTTTCACGTGCTTCTTAACCTATTTAAGTCATGGAGACGAATTACCAACTAATTGTCCATTTGTTATTTCGTTTCTTTTCTATTTTGTTCCTTAAAAGTTCTTTTTAAAATTTGACCAACTTTCGAGCAAACAGTTTGAAATCAGTTTAAAATCAGAAATAAATAAATAAAGCCAAAATAAAATACTCCACTTTCTTCTCGACCAGAAACTGGTGATATTGGTTTTATTTCCCGTATCCATAATAATTAACAGCAAAAGATATGGCAGTCTGACTAGCCTTCTAGTAAATATATACGTTGGAGTTATTTTGCTCCAGACTTTTTAAAGTAATTTCATGATTTTACAAGTCACAGGTGCAGTGAAGAGAAGTTTTCGACCTTCTTGTTGACACTAATTATATTCAATCAACAAGCGTGTATATTAAAAACATGCTGCTTTTTTAAAAACGTTAAAATACCTCCATAAAATGAACTTAAATCATAAAGCAACCCAGTTACATAACCCAAGGGGGCAGTAACTTCTAATTCGGGTAGGGGGCGTGTCCGAGGAATTCTTGGCTGATTCAAAAATATAATCCCCCAGGGTTGCCTAACCTCGTAATGTTTACATTGTACATTTACTGTTCACATCGTTTCACATCGTTTGCTATCCAGTTGAACATCGTTCTCAATGTTCAGTTTGCTTTTTTTCTGACGTGTCAAATAGAGACAACACAAGAACTTCATTTTGAAGAATAGGAAACTGTGATTTTTTAAAAAATGCTTGCTTATTTTTCAGTTTCTTGCCTCTTGATGTCGTCATGATAGAAGCTTCTTTTTTAAAAATCGCCGAATCGTTAACGAAGTTTGTACGCACTTCTCATCATTAAGTCAAAGTATGCATCGTTGTCTATTGAAGCACTGACGCCACTGTAGTAGTTTATAAATTCATCCAATGTTATCTAAAATAAAAGATATATTATCATTAGCTTGTAGCATGAGTAATGGGGACACTTTTTCTTAGTGAGAAAATTTCTTTTATTATTTTTAAAATATGCGGAGGTAGTTGTTTTTACTTCTGCGGAGAAGGACATTTTCAGAAAACCAATGTCCTCAGAGTTGGAAAAACAGTGATCATGAAAACTGCATACCAATATTTTGTTTGAAGAAATCATATTTAAAATATGCATATAATATTTTGTATGTGATGTTTTAGAAAATTTGTGGTTAAAAATAAAACATTTTCCAAAATCGATTATCAGCGTCGAAAAAATTCACCATAAATCATTTTGCTAGTCAACTAGTTTTCTGACGTGGAAGTCAACTTTAATTGTTTTCCTGTTCTTTTAGATAAAATTGAGGCTCTTAGTTTCTTATTAAGTGGTTTCTTAAAGGCGGGAATTTACTGTACAGTAAAACCTCGCAAACAAGAACCAAGAAAAATGAGAACCTACAGACTGATTTTTCGGAAAAGGTGCCCAAAGATAGGAACCAAAAAGAAACTTATCTATTTTTATGTTCTTGTGAAATGGTACACGTTCAGTGTTCACATCTAAAAATTTCCTTTTTTAATGCATATCTTATTGATATAAATGCATTATAATGTCATATAAGAATGCACTCGCAATAAAAAAAAATGAGAAATTGGTCATTTTTGGCAATATGCAGTTTAATTTTTTCAAAAACAAATGCTACGAGACTAGACACTGACACCAAGTAGAAATATTGTCCTTTTTGATAAGAACCTAACCCTAAAAGTGGTCATATTGATAAGAACCTATTCAGTCTGTTTAAAAAAATAGGCTGTTGTTCGTGGTGTTTTACTGTATTACAAATATAGTACGGTACTTTTTACTCTTTCGTATTTCACTCTAAAAACGTCATTGCATGAGAACTCATAAAACTTCACGGTTCCATTCCAGTTTTCCATGCTAGTTTTTCGTAAATTTTTTGGTAAACTTTTGACTAACAGCTTTAATGTAAAGCAGGACAATCAAAATAGTTGACTGATAACGTAAACAAACTCACAGTCCCATCTTTGTCATCAGGTGTATCAAAGGTATCTAGAAATTTTCTGAAACATTGATCTTCTGTCCATTCACCATTCATGTATTTTGGGTGCTTTTTGACGTTATAAACTCTGAAAACAGAAAAAATCGAACAAGCATTGGCATTATACTTTATACTCCTAGAAGCTCTAAATATACAGTACGTGTCTCCACGACACAGAACTCTTCATGTTGCATTGTCACCAGGGAGCAGGGCTGGGGGACAGGAGGAGTCATCCCCTAGAATTTTAAAATTGTTAGAATATCGGAAAAATTTGGGGTTGGTCGGAAATTTTCATTTTAAAACGGTAATTTTTAGCGTAAACACAAATTTTGTCGGAAATTTCAACCTTCTTGTACCTTCTTGTACTGATTGTCAATCTTTTCATAATCAAAGACGTTGTCTTCCTAAAGGTATTTGGCATGATTTTTCAAAATAACAACAAGTATGACCTGTCATGCAACTCATCGTTTAAATCTTTTTTCATATGGAAATGCAAATTTATCATTCGAAGCTGTCGAAGCCAACACATCAATTTTAAAATTTACCATAACATTCAGTCGAGGTACTGAGAGCACCTTTAATGATCTTGAATACAATTTCCCTTGAGAAATCTCAGTGCCGTCAGTGTGTACCATGTAATGATGTATAGAACAGTATGTGGCCACGGTGTTGATACTACTTTTTTGCTACCCATGGTCTCTCGTCGTGTATCTGTTATTGTGGTACACGTTTTTTGTGTAAGAAATTTTCATAAGAAACTCACTGGTGAAACCCACGAAAATTTAAGAAACTTTCAATAGTGAATAAAAAACAGCTAAGAAACTTCTGAAATTTTTATTGAAGATTACATAATGCTTTTAATGGAGTGGACATGATGCTAGATGATTGATTCAGTGAAGAATTTTTATCCTGTAAAATAATGTTTATACTATAGTGTTTATACATATTTACCCTGTACAATAATATAAATGTAATGTTTTTGTTGAAGAATTTCTAACCAGTAATAACAAAATTAATTCCACATCAGCTTTTGTTACATATTTCATATTATTTCTCTTTCGACCTAGCCTACAGTGTTGAAGTTGTTTATTAAAATAGAAATAGAATAATGATTTTCTCTGGCTTTGGGGAGGAGATACTGAAATAGATATAATTAGTTGAATTTTCGTCACTGATTCGAGTGTTTAATGGAAGACAATGTTAACTTATTGTCACCAAAACATCATATGGTATATACAGAAGGGTATTTTATGTTTCACTCACCCTTTAAGATCTTCTATCGTAATTGATCCATCACCTGTCTTATCCAGTTTATTAAAAGCAGCCTGGATAATATTTTTCCTTGATTTGTTCATTGGTGGCTGAAAGGGGAAAAAATGTTAAAAACAAAGGAAATTTCTGGCATTAATGAGAACCAATCAGGGGACCAGATGCAAGCATATTTTTGCTAGTTAACTAACTTAGAGAGCTCCTTCGCTAAATAATTCCACTATACATAAATTAATATTCATTTGTTAATGTCTGTAATAAATTTTTTGACATTCTGTTTTCTGTACTTCTTCCCACTCTCTTAAGTCTTAACTTAGTTTAACTCATTTTCATCATTTGTATTTGTCTAGAATTTGTTTTGTATGTGTAGGAAATTTAAAAATATACAAACTGAACTGCACACATTTTACATTGTATTCATTTACTAAAAATAAAGGTCTGACAATGGTTTTGGGTGTCACAGTATCATTCATTTTGGGTATCAAAGCAAATTTTCATTAACAGTTTGTTTTGCTATCATGGTATCATTGTGACTATAATTTTGGTAGCTGAGTATCATTCACCCTCCCCCCCTTCTCGGACCCTGAACAATATTGTAAAAATTATTAATATTTCTTTTTTTTTCTTACCCTGAGTGAAATAAGAAATTCATCAAAATCAAGAGTTCCATTGTGATCTTTGTCAAATGCATCAAACGTCTCTTTTATTTCCTGTTGTATAACAAAAAATGGACAGCATACAATCAGAAGCACACAGAGCATGGGCTTTAGGAATAGTAGTGTGCTTTCAACTCTTTGTTTTTGGTTTCCCCACCCATACATATAAAATGCATGGGTGATGAGAAGCCAAAAACTAAAAATAGGAAAAACACATCACAATTAGTAAGGCCTGTGCACAGATTATACATGTAGTATTTAAATTGTTAAGTGTTTTCATGAATTCTTAAAATTCCCATTTCAGATATATAGGGTATTGTTGGGATATATCAGGCACTTGCAGTTGTAAACCACCAAAACACCACTAAAATCAGAACTTACCCTTTGCGAACCTTTTCTAAAATTGTACCTTTTCATTTTGAACTGTTACTAATGGGTGTGGGGTTTTTGGTTGTTCAAAACTGCATACTGCCTGAGATATCCCATTGCCTGATAGATCCCAACAATACCCCTACATAAAATGAAGAATAAGGTGATTTTTGTTCAATAGTTGTCAACAAATTTGACAAATGTATTTTAGAAAATAAGTGTATATATATTTATAGATTTTTTGCTACAGACTGAAATCTGAAAAAAAAATTATATAAGGCTACAACAATACAACAAGAACAAACTTCTAAAAACTTGCAGTCATATTGGAGAATTTTGAAAACTTTTTAAAACATGAAAAATTTAATGAAATACAACAACTTGGACATAAAGAATTTGGAATTTGTGTTTTCAACTAGATCTTAAAATTGACTAAACTAGAACAGAACAAAAAGACAATAAGTTTTACAATTAAATTGTAAAAAGGAAACAAACCTTAGGTTCCAAAATTAGTCCATAATCCCTTAGTCCTTTTTTGAATTCATTGAAATCAAGTTTCCTGTTTCCATCATCATCCATAATTTTGAACACCCTGTGATCAAAAGTAATATATAAATAAATAGCATTCTGGCCTGTTACCCCATGTTTGCTGACACTGACAATCATTTCAGATCATGAAATTTTCTTTTATTTCAAAACAAAAACTTCACTGGACTGGAGATTTGTCATTTTATGAAAAACTGGTTTTAACATCACATTAAATAGGTTTTTTGAGTGAATTTGCTAAATTTTTAGGTTAAAAACAGCCACTAATATACTTGCTATCAAAGACAAAAGCTATCATGTAGAAAATACAACTTTCTACCCAAGGTGGAAAGTTTGTTTATGTCACACCAAAGTTTTACGACATGCCAATTGTTTGTAAAGATAAACCTATTGTTCATCCATTGTCTTGGAGTTTTTTCCAAGCCAAAGATCTTTGAATAAGAATATTATTTTTGTAACATTTAATTATAAATATTAATGATAATAATGAGCGACGTTTCGATGTCATCTTAACATCATGTTCAAGCTAAATGAAATAAAAGACGTTGTTTGTATATATAGAAAAATAAACAATAGAAAGATTTTTTATCACAGGATGAGAATATCTTTCGACATTTATTAAAATTTTGCTGAAAAATTGTTGGCAGGAAATTGTCAAATTTCTATGTCTTTTGCTCAAAATCGAGACGCAGCCTCATCGCGAAACTTTTCAAATTGATAGAAAATTTATTATTTTGCTTGAATTTGTTATCACTTGTGTCGGGAAAAATTGGATGCGTTGGTAGGAAGAAAACATTCATTTGTTTATATTTTGTTCGTTCCAACTTCCACCATATTGGTTTTATTTATTGTTTGTAGCCTTCAAACAATAAACAACGGAGCAAACCGCGCTGGTAGTAATGGTAGGGAGCAATTCCATTATATATCATTTCGCGACATTTTTCAAATATGCGACTCATTAACCTCAATTTTCAAAACCTGTTCAATGAGCTTGCGCGCGCATAAAAAACATTTTTCCTCTATGCTATGAAACGCCTATGCATTTTAGATTGTGGACTTCCTAATTCATTTCCCATAATGATTTTAAGTTAAGGTCCGACAGGGAGGTGAATGACACCCAGGTACCAAAATTATGGTTACAATGATACCGTGATACCCAAAATGAACCTCCATAATTTTTTTCTTTCATAGTCGATACCCAAAATGAACGGCATTGATACCTTTTATTCCTGATTAGAACGGCAATGATACAATATGATACGTAAAACCCCTGTCGGACCCTGTTAAGCGTATTTCCGTCATTGATTGTTTATTTGCTGGAGAGAAAATATATTAGTTTGTTTTTTGTGTTCACCCTAGACTTGCCCAAAGTCTATTTCGTGCCAAATCACAAATGTTTATTTCGTATTCGATACACCGAATCGATACGGCATTCCCTCGATATATTGAGTACAAAAAAAATTTGTGATTTGGAACGAATTGGCACGAGTCTTTCATTTTGGAACATCATTTTTCAAATGAAATGTAGAAATGAATCTTCAGGATTGCGAGAAGCTGCTGGCGCAATAGATGGCGACGGGAAATTATCACATGATTCATTGTGTTCGATATGAAAATCTTTAGCAGTTCCATAGCAGTGGTGGCGCTAGGTTTCCTCCGACAAAGGGGCTGCCACTTCCGACGGGGGGCTAAGATATTTTGGAAATTTTTTCTCTCCCAACCCTCTAAATTGGCTTAAAAACACTCTAAACTCGTGAAAAGTTGCCAATTCAAGTAGGGCCTATCTTTGGCAAGATATTATAAATTTTAATAAAAAGCAACCGACAGTGGACTGAAAAGTTAGAGAAAACTGGAACACAACACAA
>JAYJMH010001089.1:0-29696 GCA_036873815.1 Phacellophora camtschatica
GGGGGTTCCTATATTTTTGGGCCTGAGATTTTGCTTTCGATAGTATAATTTTAGGTCTGAATTATTAAAAAACTTAACTTTTGGCTCTAAAAATTTAAAAATCTTATATATTTTTGGGTAAAATGTTAGGAAATTGCATAGAAATGATAATAACAGGATGTCACAGGAAGCAAAATTGCATCATAACGTGCTCCATACTGTTATATTTTTGGGTTTGGGTTTTCGTTCCATTATGTTTTTGGGTGAGCTCAAGATTTCCTTGGAAACGCCCCTTAAGTGTATGATGTTACTGCCCCGTAGGCTTTTTATCGTACAACTGTTATTTGTCATATATCTGGCGATAGCCAGCGTACGTTTTATATGATGTAGCGCTGCCCGTAGACCTTTATTCAATTCAAATCAAATTTATTCATAAAGTATATTTAAAATAATACATGATATACCCTATTCGACCAAGGGAAAGCAAAGTTTAACGAGCCTTGGCCGCTTAATAACTATACACTTATACTAGCCATAAACGAAGGAATAGAAAAAAACGTTAGCCCAAATCGTCAATAAAATTCCCGAATTGTTTCTAATTTTATTTGATCCTTATTTCATTTCATCCTAATTTTATACGAACTGAGAATGTCTCTTTTGCCCAAAAATTAACGGAGGAGAAAGAGACATTCTCAATTCGCCGAAGAAAGGAGATGTAGAAGAGGAAAGAATACAAAATGAAGGGAAGAATTTTCAAATGAACGAAAAAGTTCTCGTTCATTTGTTCTCTTTTCTCCTTCTCAACTTCCTTCGCTTGTTCTTCTCAGTTTCCAGTTCTCTAGGAACAATTCTATTACTGAACTAGCACAGATGCAGAATTTGTGTCCCCATTTTTGCTCGGGTCTTTACCCGAGTGACTGACCCTGAGCCCTTAACTCAAACATTTGTTTCTCTCAAATATTCGTATTCTTTAACCTTTGGGTTTGCATCCTTTTCGTCATCCGTCGTAGTGGAGCAAACTGCTTCGTATGTGAAACGATCTCTCTTGTAAAAGAACTCGAAATTAGACACGATAACAGGAACGGGCAGTGCTATTGTCAGCACGCCGACGATAGCACACATGGATCCAATGAGCTTGCCTAACGGTGTTTTGGGCACTTTGTCGCCATAGCCAACTGTTGTCATCGTTACGAGTGAATACCAAAAGGTATCTGGAATGCTGTTAAAATTCTCCTTATTCACGCTTTCCTCAGCATAGTAAATCCCACTTGAAAAGAGAATTATTCCTAGCAGAAGGAAGAACATGAGCATTCCCAATTCTCTCGAACTCTCGCGTAATGTGTAGCCAAGGATACGAAGCCCGGTAGAATGACGGGAGAGCTTGAATATGCGGAAAACGCGTACCAGTCGAACTACGCGGAGGACTGATAGCGGAGCTGCGTTGTCGCTGTCCATTGGCAGGGTTATGAAGTAGGGTAGGATGGCTGCTAAGTCAATTAGATTGAGGAAGGACCGAATGAATCGAATTTTGTGAGGTGATGCCAACAGTCTGATGAGGTATTCCAATGTAAACCACGTGATGCATACGATTTCGAATGAAACCCAAGGCTGGGCTTTGTCATTGCCCGCTTTGGTCTTTTCAAATGACGGAAGTGTTTCAATACAGAATATAGTAATCGAAACGACAATAACGAGTACAGACCATATCGCGAGAAGCCTGGCGGCCATAGAGCTGTCCGGACACTCGAACAGTTCCCATACGGCTTTCTGGTACTTGTTTTCGGGCATTTCCATCTTCGTGTCTTGAATGAATCCTTCTTCGGTTTGAAGCTTCAAGAATACGTCTTCTCCCAGTTTATAAAACAGCACTTCTAATGAGAATAACTTCATTGGGATAGACGTTGGACGAAGAAGTACTCCTCCGGTTTGATAGTAATAAAGGATGGCTTCAAATGCCGTCCGGCTCCGGTCAAAAAAGTATGTTCCGCGAGAGGAAATGAAGTGTTTTTTTCTCATTTTTTCATCTCCAAGCAGCGTTCCGGGAAATCTTCTCAGCGTAGATTCGAGTGTTTCATAGACGAAACCTCCAACGTTTATTCTGACAATTTGATCCTCAGTTATCTGGCTTGTTGCTAAATCTTTGTCTTCTGTTGGTTCACGAGGTATACCATTCGCTTTGTATGTTACTACAGCAAGCTGCTCCATTTTAATTAAGGCTAAACTGTCTATTTAGCTCAGTGTCAATATTTCCGTGGTAACTCCGTGGTAACTCCGTTATACACGGTCGCTTTAATAATTTCCTTTGTCAATAGCTAACTCTTTGTTAATACAGATTTGGGACCTCTTGATTTTTTGAATTTTACTCCGAACTATTTCCGTGGTAACTCTGTTTAAACATGGTAAACACCAGTAATTACTTTTGTCAATAGCTAACTCTTTGTTTAATCAGACTTGTGACTGTTTGATTGTTTGAATCTCACTCAGAACTATTTCCATGGTAACTCTGTTTAAACACGGTAAATATTAATAGTTACCTTTTCCGAAAGTAATTCTTTGTTAATCCATATTTGTGACTGTTTGATCGTTTGAATCTCACTCATAAATATTTCCGCGGAATCTCTGTTTAAACAAGTTGTCAAAAGCTAGCTCTTTCTTGTTATCAAATTTGTGCTAACTCTGTTTCTCAACACACTAATCTTCAATTAGATTGCAAACCTCTTGAAAACTCGTTCGACTTTGCTCTTAACTTGGTAGATATATGTGGTGACTTCATTGTAACCTGTTATGATCGTGAACGGTATCGCAACCGTGTGGAAACAGCATCGTTGGTAAATTAATTTGGACCATCAAGTTGGAAAATTAATTAAAAGACTATTAAATTGGTAAATTAATTAACATTCTATAAATTTTCTCTAAATTTTGTTTCAGTTTTGAGTATATGCTTGTGAATCAGCTCAGAAATTTTAACAATGTTTGTCAGAAGGTAGTTTAACTTTCTTTGTGTTGAAGTCATCAGCCTTGAGATGTTTCTGGTCATACACTTGGTGAATTTCGTAAGTACGATGTTTCAAAGCATGACTTTTAGTTTTTTCTTTGAGCCTGGGCGTTTGTTTAGCTTCTCGAAAATCTTCTTTATGTTTCGCATATCTATCTTTTTTCTTGTTTACTTTAAATTCTACGAATGATTAAAAATACATTTAGTTCAAAGTTTAAATTTGCGGGAACACCGCAGAAAATATTCAATCCAACGAAAGGTGCTAATGCACTGCCGTCGGAAGCTGTTCGAGATTGGGTTGCTGGTGGAAGCTGAGTGAGTGATTGTATTTAACGTGCCAGCCTGCAAAAGTCTCAAGATGACTTGTTTCCAGCAGGTAACACGGGTGAATTGTTAGGGGTGCTTTAAAATATTTAAACAATGGCAGCATTGTTCCTATTTGACAGATTTAAGTTATAATTGTTGGTCTGAAATGACTGAGTTTACATGATAGTTTACGCCATACAGTAAGACAACTATAGATTATTGGATTACCTCAGTGCCGTCGCATATTAGGGGCTTATTGTTATCAGAACAATAGAGAACAACAAAGGTTTAATTAATCAATTGTTTTAAATCACTATTGTTTTTGAAATTATTGGGGACGGAATTCGGTGGCGTCGGAAGCTGTTGCAGATTGGGGGTTATTGTTCTCAGAACAATAGAGAACAACAGTTTGATTCATCAATTGTTTTAATCGCCATTACTCTTCAAATTATTGAAGGCTACAGCCCCCCTCCCCTACCCCCGCTTCCGACGGCACTGTAATTTTTCTCTCTGGCATACGTAGAGTGTTCAGAGCTAGGTCGACGAAATATAAAATGTCCAAAAATTTAAATATTTTTGTTAAAGTAATGGTTTAGACCAGTAATATAGTGCCACTAAGATAACAAGGGGGGCTCCAAAATAAAAATAACCCAAAATAATACCAAAAAGTAAAATCCGGTCGTTTTTAGGCATTAAAGGGGGGGGGCTGAGCCCCTCTTTGCCTTCCTAGCTTTACAGCACTGGTTTAGACTGGCTCCAAGCCTATTTCGGTTCGTTAATCAGTAAAACATATATAATATATATAATATATATAATACATATATATAATACTCTTTGTTGTTTTTCCTTTTTGTAACTTACCTTAGCATAAGTAAGTAAGCAAAATTATGCCACTAACTTAAAGCTTACAATCTAAAATCTAAATTAAACGTTAAAATGTAATGCATGCGTGCAATACTGCATAATAAGTTTTAAATCAGGAACCCTTAAACTAAGTTTTAAATCAGGAACCAATGTGTAACCATTTAAGCATCCATTTTCAAGCATAAGAGCAAGAGTGGCAGAGATACCATTAAAAAATCGGAAGACCTTGTTTCCATTAATGTTGTCAAAAGAAAAATAAATAATAAAAATAATTCTTGAAATCATGAAATGAAAAACATTCGAAAAAGGAAAATAAGGTTTCTTTTCTTTTAGCAACATTCATGGAAACAAGGTCTTCCGATCTTTTAATGGTATTTCTGCCACTCTTGCTCTTATGCTTGAAAATGGATGCTTAAATGGCTACACATTGGACTTTTCCCAAAATATTTAGGGCCCTTAAAATAAATAAATTATAAAAGCAAAATTTTGTCAGAATATTTGGGACCCCTAAAGGCAAAGTCCCTGGACACAGTGTCCAATGGTTAATGCGGCACTGGAAATGATTCAATTAATTTTTCAGGAAATTATCAGGAAACTACCGTTTTGAAGTCCGAATTCCCATGGTTTTATCCTATTCAATTCTTCAGTTTGTGTAATCCGATGTACGTGCTCATTTTACTTTGTATTGCACAATACACTTGAAATTTTCGGACAAACTTATTTGTCCGTTCTTTGAAGGTGTCCGTTGTTGGAAGTTGTCCGCTATTGGAGGCTTTGCTGTAACTATATTATTGTACCGACTTGTACAAATTTGAATTCCCCAACTCACCATAGTTACAAATAGTCACGAAGATTACTCTCTCGGTAGTCTAAACAAATTAAATTTTTTTTTATACTTGATTCTTTTTTTAAATCAAATTCATCATTTATGGTTTATAGTTTACATCCCTAGATTCTTGTTCCGTTATTTCGTTAAAATCGTGTTGTTATAGCGACCAGTTAAGCCCTGTTAGGACGCTGAAGTTATTTGCCAACTAATAAAAGCCCTTTCTTGTAATATTTTCACAGCACAAGCATTTTCATGCGGTGTGTTCATTGCATATCAACATCTTGAATAGTCTCTTTGATCGACGGCAGTAGCGGCATTGATGGCATTATTCTCAGCTTTGTAAAATTTTAAAATAGCTTAATTACGCAATTTCACTTTTCGCAAAGACTAACACGATGATTATTTTATAAGCAACTTAGGTACTGAATTTGCTTAATTTTAGTTGATCCTGTGTTGTAAGAGAAATTATAATTTTTTCAATCTCGTTGTCTGTTGTTATCGTTAATTTCAACACACATGAACACTCAGTACTGCATTAATTTTACCTCAAAATATTTTCACTGTCCTTTAGTAGCTTATTTAGTGAGAGCCTCTTCAATATATATCTTATCTTGCCGAAGATGCTACCAAAAGTCAGCGAAACTGTTAAGGTAAAACAACGTTACTACTGAGTTTTCTCATAACCGCCAACAGGAAATGATATTGAAGGGGCTAAAAATTTCTTTTGGATCACGATCTTTGCTTTGGCTATAAATACCTGCAACGCTCCAATTCACCTTTCGGGAGACCGATTGACGAATGCAGATTACCTGACACAAATTTGAATAAAATGCAATTTTTGTCTCAAGAATCGAAAATCATCATTGAAAAACACAATTACAGATCAATTTAAATATTTCATGCATTCTGTTATAAAACGTGGAGTCACGAAAAACGTTAAAAAAGACAATGAGTAACTTTAAAAACCTTTTTGCAGAAAATTTGAATGGAATAAACTAGAAACTTACTCCTTGGAATTTGTCTCGAATTTAGACAAATCTGAAAATCGACCCTGGAGAATGTTGGGGAGGAGCAATGGCCCCCTTTGCCCCCTCTGCAGGCACTACTCGTGCTCATAACCCTTTCACGCCCTGGTTTATTTCTGTTAAACAGGCCAATCCAATGCAAGTTTTGTTTTCCAGGGGGTAGCACATGGAAACAAACTTAATTTATGCGATAAATTAAGCTGAAATATCTGAAGATAATGTGAAGTTCTACCCCCCCCCCCATTTACCTCCTGAAAATATGACGTTTATCATAATGTGTGATTAAATTACCAGTTAAAACAATTGCCAAAATGTAGACTTTTCTGATGCACCTGGTATAAGAAATTCATTGCATGCCATTGTTTTATTGGAATGGGCTTTCTTAACACTGATTTCAGATTGAGGTTTATGAAATAAGAGATGATGTCTATTATAGAAAGAGATGATGTTATCATTGTTTTGTTGTGAAATGTTCTGATTGCTTCTGGAGTTTGCAATAGATGTTCTAGAAATATTTTCTCAAACCCGAGCTTTTCATTCAAACCAACAAATTGAGAGTGAATTCCTACAGGTGTTTTTTAACGCTCCTTTACATTGGGTTTACTGATAATCCTTAAATCAACTAAAGGTGTCCTTAATTTTTAAATGAAATTACTTCTCCGTTTTTCTGTCATGGTGTTTCAAATCTGTACTAATATACACTGAAATTTATGCAAGCCTTACCATGAAAGGGTCACATCAGCATTTTTCTGTTGTTACAAGATTTCTGCAAAATTAGAAGGCCAATTAAGAATGTCCAAGGACCGCAGAACGATTTAACAATGACATGGTAAAAGAGGGAATAATTGGACGTATCCACCAAAAATATTTGTTGTGGCTACATTTGTACACCTTTTAGATAAGTTGCAAATGCATTTCTGGAAATATCGTGTTTTTACAATAACATTTCAGTTATTAGATGTTAATAGGCTTTGCATAAATTTACGTATGACTGCAAACAAATTAACATAAAAATTGTCAAACATCAGGGGCTGATCAAATGATCAAATGAGGGAGGGGGGCAGGTGATGGATGACCGCCCCCAACCGCTTTCTAGAAGGCTCAGTCGGCCGTTTTGCTGGTCATTTGAATATTGCTTTGCAAACTGAAGAATCTGTTTTATTAGTTTTACCACGGGCTTTAGGAAAAGTAAAGTTTGTATTTATTCCCTCTTTTGTTTTTTTCATTCTGCTTGTCCTACATTCCGTGGTTTGAATTCGGTCACAGGGAATTCAAACCACTGAATGTAGGACAAGTAGAATGGAACAACAGAAATGGGAATAAATACAAACTTCACTTTTCCTAAAGCCCGTGGTTTTATTAGCTTTGAACGCCTTAAAGAGGTATTTGTTAGAAATGGCCTTGGTTTCTATTGTTTGCACAAGCTTGCGAAATCCTTTTCTCGAAATTCTACTTACCTATTTGTCAGCTGTTCTAGTTTTTCTATCATTAGACATAGGTACGAACACTTTGAGGGCGCATTTGTAAGCAACAGGCAAAAGGTAAGCTTTGATTTGTGTTATTTAAAGCAGAAGGTACAATTCACTTCTATATCTGCTTACCAATTTGTCAACTGTTCTGATTTTCGATCGTTAGATCTAGGTAGAACACTTTGAGGAGGTATCTGTAGGCAACAGGCAAAAGGTACGCCTTGTATTGTGTTATTTAAAGCAAAAGGTACAATTCACTTCTCCATCTGCTTACCAATTTGTCAACTGTTCTGATTTTTGTTCTATCGTTAGATGTAGTTAGGACATTTTGAGGAGGTGTTTGTAGGCAACAGGCAAAAAGTATGCCTTGATTTGTGATGTTTAAAGCAGAAGGTACAATCCACTTGTTCATCTGCTTACCCATTGATAAATAGTTATAATTTTTCTATCGTTAGACCTCGGTTTGAACACTTCGAGAAGTTATTTGTCAGCAACGTCATTTTTTAAGCCAGCAGGTGCAATATATTTCTCCATCTACATACCTATTTGTAAGCAGTTCAAGTTTTACTATTATTAAACTTAGCTATGAATACTTCACTATTTGTATTGTATTCCTAAATTCGTATTGTTTAAACTATTTACTATGAATTGTTTGAGGAGATATTTGTCATCAACATAATTTTTTAACCAGAAGGTGCAATATATTTCTCCATCTACTTACCTTTTTGTAAGCAGTCCAAGTTTTACTATTATTAAACTTAGCTATGAATACTTCACTATTTGTATTGTATTCCTTAATTCGTATTGTTTAACATATTTACTATGAGTTGTTTGAGGAGTTATTTGTCATCAACATAATTTTTAACCAGCAGGTGCAATATATTTCTCCATCTACTTACCTTTTTGTAAGCAGTCCAAGTTTTACTATTGTTAAACTTAGCTATGAATACTTCACTATTTGTATTGCATTCCTTAATTCATATTGTTTAAAATATTTACTATGAGTTGTTTGAGGAGTTATTTGTCATCAACATAATTTTTTAACCAGCAGGTGCAATATATTTCTCCATCTACTTACCTTTTCTACTTACCTTTTTCTAAACAGTTCAAGTTTTACTAATATTAAACTTAGCTATGAATACTTCACTATTTGTATTGTATTCCTAAATTTGTATTGTTGGAAATATTTTACTATGTACAGTTTGATTAGTTATTTGTCAGCAACAGGCGAAAGGTAGGCCTTGATATGTATTGTTTAAACTAGCAGGTGCTATTCTTTTCTCTGGCTAATTAGCTATTCTGGCAAAACAACTTAGGACAACTGATAGTGAAATCACTGCAAATCTGTTCTTGAAATGAAATTGTTTCAATCTCTGATAGCGAATATGCTAAATATGAACGCTTACATTTTTTTTTCATAATTGCGCGGACCACAGTTTTGCTAAGATCACTCTAATTGTTCTTTGAAATTCGTGGCTGTATGTTTTTCAACAACATTTTCTTTATTTAAATTTATGAACGCTAGGTTGAACTGAGCATGTTGTATCATTTTGTATTTTAGAAATTCCAAAGACGAACATTTACTTATAGATAAATTCAGGAATGTAGTGCAACTAAAATATCAAGGGGGGCTCCAAAATAAAAATGACCCAAAACAATACCAAAATGTAAAATTCAGTCGTTTTTAGGCATTAACAAGGGGGGGGCTGAGCTCCCCTTAGCCCTCCTAGCTCTACAGCACTGGATACATTTTTAACGGAGCTTCAGTTGCTTTGGAAGATCAATGTGTTAATGAATGAGTTGTTTTTTATTGAACATGTGGCAATGTTTACACGAGAAACGTGCAACTAAAATACGAGGAGATTCAACGAAAACATTCTAGAGAAATGAGCTACGGCGATTGGCATGTAGTTGCACATTTTCTGTATGGAATTTTCTATGTAGTTTTTTTATTTTACAAGTTTGCAACGAATTTAAATGATAAAAAGGATGTACTACATGTAACGAGACTCAATGAAAACATTCTAGAGAAATGAGCTACGGCGATTGGCATGTAGTTGCGCATTTTCTGTATGTAATTTTTTTTTCGTAGTTTTTTTATTTTAAAAGTCTGCAACGAATTTACATGATAAAAATGATGTACTACATGTAACGAGACTCAATGAAAATATTCTAGAGAAATTAGATACCCCGATTGACATGTAGTTGCGCATTTTCTGTATGGAATTTTTTATGTAGCTTTTTACGTTACGTGTTTGCAAACAAATTTGCCCGCTAAAAACTATGTTTTACATGCACTTGCGTTTATTTGCTTTTCAGATCAGAAAACACACTACGCAAAACTCAAAACGTAAAAGTAATATTTTACTTTCAACTAGTATCCAATCTATTTATGTACATCGTTAACAGAATTGATAGAAAATAGTTTATGAAGTATATACTAAATAAGATTGAAAATAGCTATAAAGAATATACTTAAATAATAGGCTTGAGAATAGTCGGGAAATATACGTTTTATAACAATTTTTCGTTTCCGATTGAACACTAAAGATCAAGATTTTGTTATAGTTACCTGCTCTGTTGCTTGTGCAGATGAATACTTTCAATATATTTTACTTGCAGATCAATGCGATATACTTCGTTTGATTGAAAGCAACTGTACTCGAAAGCAAAATGATGGCTTCACACACAGTCAAGCGATATTGATAAGAGATGATTTTTTTCGCTGAAAGCAAGAGTTTCATTTGCGCTGCTTCCCGAGTACGATCTCCGAATGAATGGCAGTGTGGATTTTTGGGCGATAAATTGTTCGCAAATAATGGATTTTTGTAACCCGGCAACCAGCGTTCTGGCACCTGTAGCTCATACACCGAAGACATGACTGTGTTCGTTTAAAAATGGCCGTCAAAAACGGGGGGAAGTGGCTAGAAATTTGCCAACAATCGTTGATAAGACGAGATAAGAAAATATGTAGTCACTTTGTTTCATCCTTCCTTGTCATGTTTCTTTCTTATTTTTCCTAACCATTTGATCCTTTCTGAAAATATTCGATATTCGAAAATTGTGAGCATTCTATTTTCATATTAAAAAAATAATTTTCTAAATTATTGATTGAAGTGAAGGATCGCTATGAATTTGTTCTGGCTTAGTAAAAAAAGGTTGCGAATATTGAAATTGGTGTTTATTTTGAGGTCTGAAACCCTTGATTAAAATCAGTAATGTTTGTTCTTTACAATACGAAGAAAGTATGTTTTGCTTTCGAAAAGAAAAAACAGGCGATTCACTTTTTATTTACAAATGTGTTGAAAGTGCATATAGCGTTTTCAGACAAAGCGTGTTTGCTATCATCGAGAGGATTTTGATCAATGTTTTCACTATTTTTTTAACAACTTTACAGCAGAGTGACCAGAAGACAAAATGTCAGATTTTTACCAAATAATTGTTTATAGCCAATTTTGCATCTTATCTACACATTCGTTTTCAAAAGTCAAAGGTTTTCAAAATCCGTTCATCTTATCACAAATTGAAATATTCGGAAACTTTGCACCTTTTTGACTCATCTGGTATTTGGAGGTTAACAAGAACGTCCATTTTTAGAAAAGCGATAATTTTGCAGGAAACTTCCAAGTGTGGTCACTGCTAGCGGGAAATAGGTAGATAAATTTATTAAATTTCTCAAAATGGTGTGATTGGCTTTTTCTTTTCTGTTTTCATCATTACAGGGAAACAAGGGAAACAAGGTGACGCAGGGAAACAAGGTGACCCGTGTAAGAAGTTATGTGTACTGTACTCCCGTCGTTAGTTATCATACATCTGCCTATGTTAAGGCCAATATCACAGCTAGTCATTTGTCAGAAGATTTTTCCATAACATATGCAGAATGCGCTAGCTGAAAATTCACATTAATTTTTCATTGGCAATTCTCAGCCGTTGTAAAATCTGTTGTAAAATCTCCTTTTGCCCACCTTTTTTTATCCATTACTCCAAATACGTGCTCCAGCGTGCTAATTTTAGAATCACTGAACATCGAATAAAAAGCGATAATAAGAATAAAAATTGCTACTGAAAAACAGCTAAAATAAAAGTTAAACTTTCTGAAAACTTTTTCAAGCCCTCTTCGGATGTCTGAGGATATACCCCACCCCCCCCCCCCCGGAAAACATTTTGCAACTACGTATTTCAGATTGGCTTAAAACAGCTAAAAATCTTACTTGCAGACTAACTTTCCAGGTAAGGTTGTGCTCAATTACAGATTGCTACTTCTTGTTAAAAAACTAATACAAAGACCATATGGTCAAGCTGTTTTGAATAACACTTATTTAACCTAATAAAAGGGAATTTTCATAAATGCTTCATGCTAGTTCATATGAAAATATTTTATTTAAAAAACGACTAAACTATATTAGCATTGAATATAAATTTACTAAGCGTATCGGGCCTGGCCCTTCGACGGTAGTGAAGCATGTTATTTTGATACGCAAACCCATTATATTATTACTGTAATGAGTCCAAAATCGGATAGTTCACATGGACAGTAGAACGGTTCCAAGATAAGCTACGCTCCTTCACAGAGGCCCGCTTCACGGCATTTCACAAAGCGAATAACAGTGTCGTCAATAATATTTTGCCGCCAAGCCTTACATCGTCCAACCTTAACCTACAAAAGCCGATTCATCTTCCTCCTTCCTCTATACCATGTCCTAACGGGTTTTCAAGTAGTAGTTTCAACAATATTTGCCTCTCCGACCATAAAATATCCCATTCAACATCAATAAAATAATATTGTGCCGCCAAAGAGCTGCTAGCGATCACAAAAGTGATAGCAGTGGTAAAATGCGAATTTCTGTTTACTTTGGCGATTATCGTTTTAAGGAAACCTCGTGTAAAAGTACACAGGACAAATCCACAAATTGGAGCGGAACGGTCCCGAAAGATATTCACGAGAGCTAAATGTTCCGTTCCATTCTGGACCAGTATTGACCCGTTCAGTTCCGTTCTCTTACGAATTTCGTTCCGTTCTCTTAATTCATTTTATTTTTCCTTTGAAATCTCTCGCTCCATCTGTCTTACACTCGGATGTTTTGATCACAGGCTCTTCCACAGACTAGGGTAGCAACAGCAACAGCAACACAGCATTCGTTTTAGGTACAATATTAACTGTATTTAGTAAATAAATTCGAATTTCGAATTTTCAGATCGTTCAAACGTTATTGCATTCTAAATTTCATAAATTTTCTACATTCGATTGATTAGCTAGAACTTCAACGTTTTTGCAACGCACGCTTTCGAAGATTTTGGCAGCAATACTGAATTTTATTGTAATTATCGTGGCAATGAAATCCACGCGAAGAAGCAGAAATGCATTAGCAGTTGGTCAAACCAAGAGTCGGTCGTCATTACCTGGATCATCGTCAAGACACCAGCATGGAAGTTCTCTTCACGCTGTTCATTCTGTAGCTTCCACGTCTCAGGTTCGACTTCAGCTTTTCAGAGAAGCTTTTCATTTGATCGATCAGGACAGAGATGGCGTCATTACCAAAGGTAAGGAATGACCAATTGATTAAGGCGCTGCGCTTGGAAGCAAAACTATATTTGATGGCGTGGGTTTGTATCCAGAGTTGCGAGAACTACATTGGCAAGCTAATCTAGGCCTACTACAAAATCATAAGTAGATTCAACTGTCTATTTTCTTGAGGCCGGTAAATGAGTACCAGTATTTAGCACTGAGGTAATAGTGTTCAAAACTGATCAGGGATAACATGGGAAGATTTTGTAACAATAGTGAAATGGGTACGCCAACCTTAAAGCGATTAGCCATTTAATACAAAGCGAATTCTCTCAAGCATAAAATCAAAACATGTCTTGGTTTCTTTTGATTTTCTGCCTAAGAGAATTCCCTTTGTTTTTGTTGGCTAATCGCTTTGAAATTTAGTTTGAAATTGTCAATTTCACTTTTGTTACAAAATATGCTTTTGCTATCAGGGTTATGAGTGGTGCCCCCAGAGGAGTCTTCGGGTCGTCCCTGCTGCGGCCGCATAGCAAAGGTAACGGGCAAGATTTAGCGGACACGGTTTGGGCAATTTACTTTGTATTCTGGACACATTTATTGGCTAAAGCAGGTTTAGTATAAATTAACGCAAATTCTGGTTACGCAATGAGTTTTATTTAGGCTTAGACCTATGACTTAAACGGCACCAGTGCAAAACACCTTTTACTATTGAATTTTATAAATCTATCAGTCTAATAGTCGTCGGTTTTTTATTCTGTTTTGTAGTGCTCATTTTCAAATTATTTTACTCATTTCTTCGCGCGTTTTCAGTAGCCTCGATCCAACACGCAACCTTTTCCGTGGCCTTTCGCAGCCAATCCTTACAATCGTGGCCTTTTATTACTAGTTATTTTCTAAATTTAACTCTTGCCATTTGGTCTATCTAGATGACCTGAAGAGTTTGCATGAATCACTCGGTCTGCCGGTAGACGAAAACCAGTTGGATGAAATGTTATCTGAAATTCCTGGAGAGTTGAATCACACAAAGTTTACTTGTATGATGGCTTCACGTGCTGGTGACATGGACGATACTCAGGTAAAATGGTTTTTTGAAATATAACTTCGAGTGATCTCGCCCATGAATGGAGCATCGCCCTGAATGAATCACTTCCTTGTTTGCAATATATTTTTTTTAATTTGGAGAATTGTATCAAGATCCACATTGAGTTTATGAGTTTGCAAGTTTCAAATACGTCAAGAGAATGAATTAATGGTAAGCAAGAAGGTGATTCATTCAGGGCGATGGGTAATTAATGGTAAGCAAGAGGGTGATTCATTCAGGGCGACACCACTCTACGTATGTACTTTTAAAGCAGTCTAGATACTGCGTTTAGAGTTTTATGTGTCTTGGTTCGAATAACCTGCGTTTTGTGTTTTTGGCCGTACTAGTTTTAATAATCATAGTTGATCTTGATCAAATAAACAAGTATTAATTAAAGAAGAAGGTACTTTTTTGCAGTTAATTAGTAACTATTTACAATGCAACAATTTTATTCAGTTTGGTATTGCAAGTTATGTTTAATTCCTTTTCATAAAGTTGTCTTGGGAGTCTAGAGTTTTTTAATTCTTCCTAAATTGTTATCTTACCCTCTAAATAAGCCGCTGTTCCCCTTCTGAAATTCTGAGCTCATCTGATATTTCTGCTTTACGATATAATTTTAGAACAATATAATAATATAAGATAAATCTTAAGGGTTAAAAGAGGCCATGAAATCTTTTCTATAAATGATCTTCCTTATCAGTTAAGACAACCGGAATTCTCAAAAATGGAACCAAACTACAAAGTTTATGGATTCAACAATGTATCATACAGATGTCAACATATCTGGTGCTCCATTCCAGAAAACATAAAAAGTTCTCCAACATTACATATATTCAAAAGCCGAATAAAAGACGTACAATCCTTTAGTTGCACTTGTGACTTGTGTAAAACATATATCCAAAATGTCGGCTACTTAAAATACAGTCACTCATTATTATCAAATCTTATATACTAGTTGGTATAAATTAGCTCCATGGTATTATTTTAATATTTGTTTAGTTATGTTGTAAACCAACTTTAAAGAAAGAAGAATAAAAAAAGAGAAAAAGTCCCTACAACTGCAATATCAAGCATAGGTGAAAGTATCTATTGTACTTGAGCATGATTTGTCATACAGCTCTTCAAGTTCAATAACTGATGTTGACTTGGCGACGTGGTAAGGCAGCTTGCTTCAATTTTCGACAATTCTTTGCGTGAAGAATTGCTTACGTCTTTTGAGTCGAGATCTTCTCTTAAATAATTTAAAGTTACGACCGCGCGTTATAGATTCTGAAAAGTGATGTATTTTGATATCAGATCAAGCAGAATTGATATTTGATCTTCAATATCGGATCCAGCAGAATATGGCGACCGGTTTTATATTGAAAAATAGGGGCCCGGGAAAATTTTTTTAGCGACCACACCCTTTACTTTGGTTTCTCCGACCGGTTTTTCAAGACGCTGAAACCGGTTAGGATACGCCTCTGAGTATAATAAATCTTCTTTCCTTGATAGGTTCTGTTGAATGCATTCAGTATTTTGGATAAAGATGGAGTGGGTAGAATATCCATAAGAGATTTTTGTAAAAAATTGCGTTCTGTTGGATACGAGAGGTAAGAACTCTATTTCACTTGCTTGATGTACATCCTTAGATTCTTTTTCATTCCCAGTAACTAAGTATGCATTTTGCTTCTATTATTTATTTTGCAAGAGCAAGGCAGAAGAAAAAATTTCGACATGCCAAGAATTTGCTGCAATATACTGCAGGTCTAATCTCCTGATTATTTTCTTGTAGAATGACTGCCGAAGAAGTGAACTCGATGTTAAAGGTTGCACCGATTGATGCAAATGGACTTCTCGACTATCGAGCATTCGTAGCTACCATAAGGGGGAAGCAATAATGTATGCACGCAGTCAAAGGTGTGGGGGAGATTTAAAAAGCATTTGCAGGGGGAGGGGAATGGGTTTCTTATCTGAAATATGAAATAAATTCCTTTATATTAGATTATATTATTGTTTTTGGTTTTATCTTCATATTTCACTTCAAAGAAATATTAACTTTTTAGAATGCGAAATATACCATGCTGTTTTCTAAACTAACTTGAATGGTATTTATACAAAAAGAAATTGCATTAGCCTCTACTAGACACTCTACTAGAAAGGATGAGAGGCCAAACCGCGATTAAGAAACTTTCCCCTTTTTTAAATCATATCACGGGCATTAGGAAAAGTAAAGTTTGTATTTATTCCCACTTCTGTTTTTTCATTCTACATATTCTACGACCGAATTCAAACCACGGAATGTAGGACAAGTAGAATGAAAAGAACAGCAGTGGAAATAAATACAAACTTTACTTTTCCTAAAGCTCGTGATCATATGAAATTGTTTGATTGAAACTATTTTTTGTTAAATCGTTTGGTTTGGTTCAGTTCTGGAGAACAATAATACCGTATAGATTTTTGTTTATGATTAGGTTCTTTCTTATAATAAATTATAATAAATTATAATAAATTAATACTTGTAATTGAACATAACATTCAAACCATGAAGTAAAATTTCCTTTTTGCTGCAATAATTCGATTAAACCCCCGTTTATTCAAAACACGACCTTTGATAGGGGGGCTTATTCTAAAGGGGGGACTTATTCAAATGTCAGCATACCTGAGAGCATTATCTAAAAAAAGCACGAGTAAAAAAGTTAACTTATATGAAACTCAACAAAGGTATGGTATTGTCTTTCTTACTGAATCTGACAGAATATCAGAGGGGAGCTGATTCGATTTCTGTTTTGGCAAAATAGGGGGGGGGGCTTATTCGAGAGGGGGAGCTTTTTAAAAATCGAGAAGGTATCGACTGATAACTTTTTTGAACGCATTTTTTGACCTTTTCAGCTGCTTGTAACAAGAAATTACTGTGAAAAAGAAGCAAAATGAAAATTCTCTGAATGTAAATGTAAATTTTAAATTAAGGGATAAGGACCTCTTTCTCAACCTGCCATGATGAAAATAACAATTTTCCTCAATACATTAGGCGTTGTAAAGATACTTTTCTGCTGTGTGAAATAACAAAACCGATGTATATTATGCCGACATATCCTGCCTTTCTTGTCGCTATGTAGACTATGGCCTCAGCATACCTAAGTCTATGTGCTGGCATATCCAGCTCTTCCGATTTATATGCACACTAAAAGCTAAAAGAACCTAAGTACAATGATAAATTATGCTGGTATATCCTGTACCTCTACGCTGCCACCATAATGTAAGGTTAATTTGAAGTTTCTATCTTGCTAATGTTAACACTAGTTATTGTTGTGTAGTACTAGTGCAGCTGAGACATTGTTCAGGGCATTAGAAGATGCATACCCGAAGGCTTTGCCTTCATCTTCTAACAAACAAAAATGCTAGAATTTGTCCCAAAATTTGCGCCAGTTCACCCTGCCCTGCAAGATAGTAATTTAATATCGGCAGTTATACTGCTTTTTGTAGATAAGTTGCTTCTTTTGTCAGTTGTGAAATTGTTTTGAGTGAGTGCCTTCCACTTTTGTGAAAAGTAAGTAAACAACAGCAACAACAGCATTTCGCATCTACTCATTTTTGCCCATGTGGGATTGTCGAGAAATTATTCCAAAAGTTTTCTGCGAGAAAAGAAGCGACATTATTTTGTTTTATACACAAAATTAGCAAACTAAATCTCAATGGAAATGACAAGTTCTGATGAAGATTGGTCTGATGTAGAAGAAGATGTTCATTCTGAATGTAGAGCATTGTGTTTGTTTTGTAATGAAGCATTTGAAAAGGCAAGTGCATGTTTAGGCCATATTGTCGAGGTACACAATTTTGATATAATTGCGTTTTGCAGAGTAAATGGAGTTGATTTTTATGGGTTTATTCGACTAGTTAATTACATTAGAGAATCAAAAGTAAATGTAAACGATGCTCACACGCTAAAGAAAGAAGATTTTGAAAATGAGATGTATTTGAAACCTGTTGTTGAGGATGATGGAATGTTGCAAATTGATTTTGACGAGTTGATCGTCAAATCTGTTGGGATGAATGGGAATTGCAGTGTTCAGGAGGAAAAAAGAAGTCTAGAGGAAAATTTAAAAATCGCAGAAACCAGAGCCTTTGTTGCTGAAGAGAGCTTGACAAGGGCTGTTCAAGATCTTGAGAAATGCAAGGCAGAGATGCAGCAGCTAATCTTTCAAAAATCAGAAGATTCTGAAAGTCAGGTCATGGAATCAGGCGAGAGTAGTTCCTATTTCGAATCATATTCTCACCATGGTATACATGATGAGATGCTCAAGGATAGAGTGCGGACAGAAGCATACAGGGATTTTATTTTATCAAACAAAGGGGCACTGAAAGACAAAATTGTCTTGGATGTTGGCTGTGGCACTGGAGTATTGTCAATGTTTGCTGCCAAAGCCGGTGCAAAAATGGTAATTGCAGTTGACCAATCAGATATTGTTTATCAGGCCATGGACATTGTGAAGGAAAACAAACTTGATGGTGTCATCAAAATAATCAAAGGTGATGCAGAGAAGCTTATTTTGCCTGAAGGTGTTACAAAAGTTGATGTGATAATATCGGAATGGATGGGGTATTTTCTTTTGTTTGAGAGCATGCTAGACACTGTTCTCAAATGCAGGGATAAGTATTTGGGAAAAGAAGGAATGGTTTATCCAGATTGTTGCAGTATGCACCTTGCTGCTGTATCAGATGAAAAGACTTGGGACTCAAAAATTGGTTTTTGGGACGATGTCTATGGATACAAAATGAGCTGCATGAAGAGTTATGTCATTGAAGAAGCTATTATTGATGTTTTGGATAAAGACGTCATGATAACAAAACCAACTGAGATCATGAAATATGACCTCATGAATGCCACTGTAAAAGACTTAGAGTTTGAAGCTGATTTTAAACTTATTGCTGTTAGAGATGGAGTTTGTACAGGCATTGTTGGACATTTTGATGTTGGCTTCCAGAAGAACTTATCCTTTCCTATCTATTTTAGTACTGGCTGTAAAGACGTGCCCACACATTGGAAGCAAACTCTATTTTTGTTTGAAAGAAAAATTGAGGTTAAAACCGGTGAAGTTTTGGTGGGGAACATTATTTGTAAGAAAGACAGAAAGGATAAAAGGGCGTTAATTGTGAAATTGCAGTTAAGGATAGAGAACAAATCTTCTCAAGCTATTAGACAAACATACACATTGAACTGAGAATTGTGCATGTTTATTTACAGATATTGTTTTGTTTCTCTGCTTTAATGGTGTATTCTTTTCGTCCTTCTAAACCTTATCAATTCTGAAAACGGTAGGCTTCACAGAGAATTTTCATATGAAATGGGAATTCTGAAAATGATAGAAACTGGAGATAAGGGAGTTTTCTTTTTGTTCTTCTGTACCTACTGAATTCTGGAATATGTTTCAAGGAGGAAATTATCTGAAATAAATAGATTCCAGTTTCCAAACTGGTAGGTTTAGCAGAGAATTTTCATTTTTATGAAAATAATGCAAATTCTGAAAATGATCACGATTGTAGTCTGGAGATGAATTTCAAAGCGAGAGTTAGATTGTATCAATCTCCTTTCTATGGAGTACACATGAACAAAAAGTGGTTGCATAGCAGGAAAACAAGCTCTCAACAACAGCAATTTGAAGTGCAGTTTTTATTCCTAAAAATGATGCTTTCTATCGAAATTTAAATTTTAATGATCCCTTAAATTTTTATGTCCGTTCTGAAATCAGCATCACCTTTGACATTTGTTTTTCCATAAAAAACGTTCTCTATCATTTCATTGACAAATTGAAATTTTTTGTAAATTTTTGAGCTGAAACTGAACATGATGAAGCCTCTGGATGCTCTGGTAACTTTTAGATTTTTTGAATATTTCGATAAAAGATTCGAAACTTTTTTGGTATTTTTACATATTTACTCGTGTTGGTTTAGAAATTCGTAAATGGGTCTGATTTTAGGTCGGGTAAACTAGACTTTTTGCAAAGTCTGCGAATAACTTCAGATGTGCTAAAGGTTTGAAACAGGGAGCGTTGAAGGTTGGAATGCTACCAAATCTACCGTTTTCGAAATGTAGGAAGAGAACACGACATGGAATGCTACCAAACTGACCGTTTTGGGAATGCTCGAAAAGAATATGACACAAGCGGAAGGTTTGGAACCTTCCTAAACCTACCGTTTACAGAATGCGCCCTACCGAGCCTACTGAAAACAGAGCACGAAATGAATATGCCTTAAATTGATTATTTGAGTTAATTATTATTTAAAGCAGTTTTAATTTTTGTTTTATATGTTTCAGAGTCAAATTATCGATCAACACAGACTTGTCAGAAATTTTTTGATCTATTGTTTTACCAAACCAACAACAATTATAAAACTTAGATGCATAATTTTTTCTAAAAATTTCAGTCCAAAAATGAATAAAGGCCTACACATTTTTGCAAACATTTCGAAATTAATGTATGCAAAATGCTGTTCGAGACCCATAAATAAATTGAAACAATGAAACTTCGAAAATGAGCCAATTTTTCACCAATGGTCAGCAAACATAGAGTCCAGAAAATTCAGATTGCAGAGTCCAGAAAATCTTTCAGCCTTCCTCCAGCTAAAAACATATTTCAGTGCAAACCTTCCTCATTTTACAATGGAAAAAGGAGGGTCTTTGTTGTGGTTTAAAAATCTTATTTTGTTAATCATGGACCTAGACCTTCCTCTCGTGAACGACTGTGTGACTGGTAAAGTTTTCTTGACTCTGCATAATTTGAAGATGGACCATAGAAGAGAGACGAGATGGAAAACACTAAAACTTTCCAATCCAAAAATTCTAAGCAATTTTTATTATCTAATAAATGTTGTAAACAATTTATTCACAGAATGGTAATTTATCTCTAAATTATGCGTCTAAGATGAAGCGAACTGGGCAAACTTCGGTCAGGGCAAACTTCGGAAGGGTCCCAAAATACGAGTCTGAGGCATAGCCGCATACCAAAATGAGACCCATTGAAAAAGAGCGAGGGGGCCAAGCCCGATTTGATAGCCTGACTGGCCAGTCAGCCCCTACGTCTAAGCATAGTTAATAGAGTCCTCCCTCTATTAACTATGGTATAAGTTTTAGATACTGAGAGAAATATATTCAACTTATAACGCCTGTAGTTGAACCCGCTGTCCCAAACTCTCAGGGGGAATGCAAATTTGTTCAAGGTAGCGAATTTTCCAGATAACGGGAAAAAGCTAAATAACTACTGAGAGCTTTCAGGTTTTCAGGGGATCTAGGTACAGAGTTGGCCGGAATTTCAGAGTTGGCCGGAAGTTCGAGTAATAATGTTTAACTGTTTTACCTATCTTGGAAAAAATATCGCTTAACCACATTTTGCTTTTTAAAAAAGTTACAAAATGACGAGTGACCAACTAAGTGTTGCTTATCAAATACAATATTCTCAGTGTTATAAAAAATAATTAACTCATTTCCCCCTGAACATCTTCTATAATGCAACGGAAAATACCACTGATTGAAGAAATAACAGGGGGTAAAGTACACCCCAGGCTGAATTTTGCTTATCACGTGATTTGTGTGGAAGTTTTAATTACTTCAGGGGGTAATGAGTTAATTTACAAAATTATAAAAACGAACATCAAAATACATTATATTCCGTAAATCAATATACAATTTCATATTCTAAACTATTATCAACATAAAATGTGATTTCTATTGGATATATTATACTAGCTCTTGTTTCTTTCTCTTTGACAGATTTGGTGTCATTTCGGTAGAGAAGGGGTGCCGCCAGTATTTCCCTGACCAGGGGGCTAGCTTCCCCGATAGGGGATTGATTAACAATTTTCACAAGAAAAATTTAATATTTCCTATTGGAAGTTCCCCAACGACGGGAGGAGCTAGAATTCCCGGACATGGGTTGTTGCACGGCAGTTGCCCCTCTTGCCCTTAAGAAAATAGCTGAATTCGTTCATTTTTCCATTGTCTTGCCTAATTTTCAGGATTCTTCCACTTTCGCCCTGAACTGTTTTCGAAATTCCTGCCTCGGTCAATATGATTCATAATACCATGGCAACAAAACTGGACGTGGATATCCCAACTTTCTGGCGTGCCTTGAAGTAAGGCTTATGGGTTTTGAGCAGAAATTCCAAGTTACCCTAACAAACTTGATCGGGGCAGGAGCCTTCAATCCTTCCAGATTCTGAGTATATTTGATTACCAATGTGACGTCAAATCTCTTCAAAGAATCCAGGAAACAAGGACCCGTGTGTTAAGTTTAAATTACTACATTCATTTAGCAAATGAAATATGGTTACTTTTTGTTTTATTGCAATCTGAATTGGGACGTTTTAGAACCAGTTCAATTGATGGGAAGAAAGTACGAGAAATTATAAGTCAGCAGTAAAAATCAGCGGTCTAAAACTGAATTAATAGCAAGGGGGCTGTTGTGGGTTCGAGCACGGAGCGTAAGTATTTTTTTAAAGCCATACGCCCTTCATTTACTCAGAAGCGCCCAGTTTATTGCTGTTTTCACAGAGATGTAATATGACATCGCTTTAAAAAATCAGAATTAGGGACAAGACTCCCCCGTGGAAGAGCTAGAGGGCTACACCCCCTCTTCTTCACCATGCTCCCCCTGTCGAAGAGCTAGGGGGCTACGCACCCCCACTTCTGCACCACTGGTTAAAATTTCTTATTCTTAAATCAATATGATTCAATCTTACAATTGGTTGTCGGCAGTACCGGTAAGACTGCCGTAATTTATGGGAAAAGTTGAACCCATCCAACTTTCTCCTTGCAGCCACAGCAAACATAGGACATTTCAAACTGCCTGCGGTACTGGGAGCAAAGAGATTGCATATGGTTTTGCAGGCAACCTAACAGAAGAATGAAAACTAGGCAACCTAACAGAAGAATTGAAAGCAGGCAACCTAACAGAAGAATTGAAAGCAGGCAACCTAACAGAAGAATTGAAAGCAGGCTTTTGCGAGCCTGTCCTAACGAGACCACCTTTGACTCTAAAATGTTTCGTACACCCCATGAACGGATAATTTGCCGTCTATTGAATACAAATTTGATCATCTAGATTATCAAAGTATTCACAATGCTATGCGATATTATATTTCTTCTTTATCTGTTTAATTCTCTCTTGACGCTTCTGTTCTTTTCTTTGGTGGTCAAGTGCCATCTGAGCCGCAATTCTGGGGTCTGCGCGACCTTGCGGAGTATCATACATACGCTTGTTGGTACCATATATTTGTGAACCATTAGGGGGCTGTTGTCTAATAAGAGGCTCTCTGACACTGTGATGATGTTGATTTTGGTGATAGTCGGTGTTGTCTGTGCTACAATGGACCCTATAAGCAAAATTGGATGTGTTTAACAGAGGCGAATTCTGTAACAATAGTGAAATTGACACACTGGTTTCAAAGCGATTTTCCCTCGAGAACAAAGCGAAACTCTCTCAACTGGAAAACGAAAACAAACAATGTTATGGAGAAGATGTTTTCATTTTCCATTTGAGAGAGTTTCGCTTTGTTCTCGAGGGATAATCGCTGTGAAACCAGTGTGTCAATTTCACCATTGTTACAGAATTCGCCTCTGCTGATGTGTTTAGTTCGTGCAGTGACATAACAAAGTTCGATCTTTTTCAATAAAAAGATACCATTTGGTCCAAGGGTACTACAAGATTTTACCCGTACTCCAGCTGTAGCATCCCCAATAATTTCAAGAACAATAATGATTGAAAACAATTGATTAATCAAACCCTTGTTGTTCTCTATTGTTTTGATAACAATAAGCCCCTAATATGCAACAGCTTGCGACGGCACTGAGGTAATCCAATAATATGTATAGTTGTCTTACTGTATGGCATCTATCATGTAAACTCAGTCATTTCAGACCAACAAATATAACTTAAATCTGCCAAATAGAAACAATTCTGCCATTGTTTCAATATTTTAAAGCACCCCCAACAATCACACAGGTCTGGCGACGCCGTTACTCCAAAGGCCAACCAATTAAAAACAGATTTCCGCGAGGGTCTGGTGTATTGGACAATACTCTAACTAAACAAAGGAAATAGGAACATAAAATATTCAAGAAATTTGACCTTTAATTAAAAATGCAAATTTCAAACTGTCACAAAAAAAATATTTAAAACCAAGGCTAAGCTTACTCATTGTGTTTCTTTGTCACACGGCTCTTTATATCACCAACTGTTTTAGCAAATGAGTAACTCGCTTCATTATGTTTTATTCTGGTTACTTTCACACCAGGTCTGCAAAAAAAAGTAACTACATCCATAAATAAACAGTGGTCTACACACAAGTGATGAGACACAATATAAAATACATGGGTGATAAGACACACACACAGATGTGATACTAAACAACTCTATTTTGCTGCAAAGTAACTCGCTTTGTTGTGCTTTATTCTGGTTACTTCACATTAGGTCTATCACAAAAGAAAGCTATATTCATAAGCAGTGGCATACACAGGTGATAAGATACAATATAAAATACATAGGTAACAGGACACAACAGAAGATATATGGGTGATAAGACACACACACAGATGTGATACTAAACAACTCTATTTTGCTGCAAAGTAACTCACTTTGTTATGCTTTATTCTGGTTACTTTCACATTAGGTCTACCACAAAAGAAAGCTATATTTATAAGCAGTTGTGATAAGACACAATCTGAAATACATGGGCAACAAGACACAACAGAAAATACATGGGTGATAAGACACGCACAGATGTGATACTAAACAACTTTATTTTGCTGCAAAGTAACTCGCTTTGTTATGCTTTATTCTGGTTACTTTCACATTAGGTCTACCACAAAAGAAAGCTATATTCATAAGCAGTTGTGATAAGACACAATATGAAATTCATGGGTAACAGGACATGACAGAAGATACATAAATGATAAAACACACACAGATGTGATACCAAACAACTCTATTCTGCTGCAAAGTAACTTAACATCAGGTCTGCATAAAAGAAAGTTATACCCAGAAGCAGTGGTATACAGGTGATAAGCTTGCTGGCATATTTTCTTGGTGTATCTTCTTTCATGATGTCAGCCAGCCTGATAACACGCTATTCTGACAAGTACATACTGATAAGATTAGAATAGCCACATGATAATGTAATTTACCTTGTGTAAAATAAATAAGACACAATAATGTTGAAAGCATTTTAAAAGCAACAAATTCAGAAAATTAGAATGGTTCTATGCTTACGCAATGTCATATTGAGATAATGGTTGTGTTGTGTTCCCGTTAGAAGCTTTGTGTTGTTGAGGAATTACTCCAGGGGGAGGTTTGTCTTTGAATGTGTCTTTTTCAAAGTAGCCATTTAATCTGTAAAAAATAAAAAATTTCAGATTAGATCAGAGTCCACAACCAATGGCATATTTGGTAAAATAAGCAGGGAAATAAGCAAATGTTAAAAACACATTTTTATATTATATTTTTAATGTGCTTATAAGTGGGAACAAATTGGTTTATTATAAAACATGAAACTACCATGTTATAACTTATCACATAACACAGGATCAGGTAAAAGCATAATTAGCAATTATTGCTGGCAGAAAGAAAAGTAAAAACAATAAATATGTATAAAGGAGCTGAGAACTGCCACCTGTCAATCAACATGATCCAATCATTTTCTGTGTTTGTGCTTGTTTCAAAATTGATTATCCAATCAGTTTCCTTGTCAACCCCAAAACAGTAGTATAGTATTAAGGTCTACATGTCTTGTCAAATATCTTTCGAAAAAATATTTACTTTAAATTTAATTTAAGAAAATTTTCATTGTGTTGTAAATTAGGTTTTTAATCATTTTTAGAGCTAATTATTTTATATATTTTTAGGGTGTGGTTGCATTTTAAGTTAAAATATCTTATGAGAAGTAGTACTGTGGTGGGGAGGGGGCAGGGGTAACTATAATGCATTTTGGGCCATTATTGTACCCCAGGATATAATAATATAGAAACCTGGATCTCTTTGATCCAAGATGACATAAAACCTAATATTTGTTGATATGATGAATCTGTTGTATTATTGCATTGGGAAGTATTTAAAACAAAATAAAATTTTATTTTTTCCTTTCCAAAAAGCATTGTTGCAAAACGTGCAGGTTTGTGCAATTAAAAGTTTATCCTGATATTATTCACATGATACAAATTCAGTGAAAAGAAACCCAACAGGCAGATCACAGATCAGGAGCTCATCATGACCTGATGAAGAAGCAAATGCATATGGCATACAGCAACCAATATTAATTTTGAGATTATTTAAAAAAAACTCTCCTCACATCCTTCCATCGTGAAATCTGTACTCTCCAAAACCATCTTTTTTACCATTTTTCCATTCCCCTTCGTAGAAGTCTCCATTATTATACGAAAATTTCCCATGACCATGGTGCTGTCCTCTAAAATTGGTATCACCGTAGTACTGCCCCTTCTCGGGTATGACGTCAAAATCATCTTCAGGCTCTTCTGAAACGCAACATGACCAGGGGCATAAACAAGATATGGTGACCATTATTCATCTTATTCTTTCAAAACTCTCTTCTTCTTTTATATGTGAGTCTTTTCCCAAACTGCTTCCTCTTTTCTTGAATTTTGGGTTGAGCAATAATTATAAGTCAAATTTCTTGACAATAACAACAACAACGGTCAACAACAACAGCAGCAATTTAAACTTTTTGAATCAGTTGGTGACCAAGCAAGGACAGAGAAGGACGCACACAAAAAGATGAGCTATCAACTTTATCGAAATACAACTTTGGGAAACAGCCTTCAAGAAAGCCTAGATGAACTTATTCAGGTATTAAATACTAATCTTTTATTTTTTAATTAAATGCTTTGTTAGTTTGTTGGATGGGATGGAAACCAAACAGGAAAAAAGTTTTCTGTGATGAAAAATGCGTAGCGTTGCGATCGAGTGTGCATATCGATGAAGTAAAGTAGACTAGTCTAGTCTTGTGAAAAAAATTGGGAGGAGAAGCAAAACAACACACAGCCAACCAAACACTATCATTCTATTTTTGCTGATTTCATATAATGCAGATAGGATTTGATTTACAATTTTAAATGTACGAATCTTACAACAACCATCCATTCAAAAAAATGAAATTTTTTATTCTTTTTATTTATATCGCTGAAATAGCTTTTTTGGGGGACAAGAGCAGATGCAGAGCTGTTATGTATTGCACAAGGTGTCTCAAATTGCACACTGTTTTGATGTTTCCATTGTAGTTAGTTAGGTGTCCATTGATTTGTTTCACTGCAGCACTCAATCTGTACTGTGTTTACTTTGTTTTATTAAACTTGTAAATTTTCAAATTTTTAATTGCATCTAAATTTTATTGCAGTCACAGCAAATCACCCCACAACTAGCACTGAAGGCATTGCTGGAGTTTGACAAGGCTATAAATCATGCATTAGCAACTAAAGTCAAAAATAGAATTACCTTCAAAGTATATGCTCTATTTGGCTTAAATTTTTGTTGTTATGATGATGTTAATATGTTTAATGGCATGGCCATTGGGCTGTTAAAATCTAGACTCTCTTAACCCTTTGCATGATGTGGGCCCATTTATGCACCAAAAAAATTTTTTGATAACCTTTTACCACAGCTGAGCTGCAACTCATTTATCGACCTCAAAAGAACAGACATCTGAATAGGTTTTGCAATTAGAAGTTCTGACAGCTGGTGCTGAACCCATGCTCTCTCAGGGAACCCATAACTGTATAGTCAAGCAAATTTTTTTCAGTCAAATGTAATTTACAATCACATTTTCAGTAAAGAATTTTAAATGAAGTCTTTTTTTGTAACAAAAATTGTTTTTAGTGTAATTTGGTATATTACCGTGCTTTTTAAAAATGTTTTGAGTTTATTTTTTCAAACAATTTTTTGTAAAGATGGACTGTTTTTGTCACAAATATTTACCCTTCTGGCTTCAAATTTTTAACTTAAAGATTATTTCTATTTTTTATTAACAAACCTTTTATTTCTATTTCTTTAATCTGATGCAGGGCCATTTAAACACCTACAGATTTTGTGATAATGTTTGGACATTTGTGCTTGAAAATGTGCAGTTCAGGGAGCTTGGGGAGATTGTTAAAGTAGACAAGGTCAAAGTGGTAGCTTGTGATGGAAAAGGTACAGTTTCATAATTTACTTATAATTTATATATAAATGTAGATTTTTTGGATAAGTTAACACTAAACCATAGAGACTTTACGAACATGTTATCCCCAGATATATGACAAATATTATTTGTTCTTTAAATGCATGTTTCAAAAAACTTTTTAATAAAATGTACAAAGAAATGTCCCATAATGTTATTTGTGAATTTAAAAATTATTTTTTTGCTAACGTTAGAAGAACCAAATTAATTTTAGAAACTTAAACTTTAAAAAAAAAAAATTTAACGCCCACAAATAAGTAGTATTTTAAAGTAATTTAAATGCACTAAACTGCAAGTCCTGCCATTGTTAAATTTTTCTTGGCTACCCGATACACCGTTCAAGGAAAGAGAAACATAGAGAATGTTTTAAGCTAGAAGGGTAGACACATTTCATAACAAGAGATAATGGCACAACATTTTGATTTTTTCTAGGTTCCGGAGTAACAACAGAAGACTGAATTCAATGAAAGGCACTGGAAACCCACTGCAGACTCTTGGTACAGTCTCTTTGAGGTTTAACATACTTATTTATTATTTTTTGCATTTTGAAAACTGTAAAACGGTTTTGACAAGAACATTCCTTAATCTCTTAAATTTCCAAAAAACAAAACCACTCTCTTACATACTCATGTTTAAGGTGTTGCCTTTAAAATTCATTTTTTGCTAACTTCATTTTAAGCAAAACGTTGCTTGACAATTCTGGACCGTTTAATATGCCACTGACAAGTGTCAAATGTTTCACTGCTATAAAGTGGGATATTTTCATGTTGCTTTGACTGGATATGGCAGTGGGAATTGTTATCACAGAAAATACTGTGTTCACATTGGGGCCAAGTTAGTGTCTAAGTAAATATGTTAAGAGTACTATTAAATTTATCATGCCGCAAACGTTATTGCCATATAAAGTTATTTTGGTAATACTGAACTGTCTATACGCCACTGGCAAATGTCAAATTTTTACTGTTAAATATCTATATTTCTGGTTATTTTGACTAAATATGGTAGTGGTAATAGTTATCATTGGGGCAAGTCAGAATCTTCCTTTTGAATTTATAAAAATAATAAACTTTATAAAAGGTTTTTGGTAATTCTGAACCATTTATACGCCACTGGCAAATGTCAATTTTTTTACTGTTAAATATCTTTATTTCTGGTTATTTTGACTGAATATGGTAGCGGTAATAGTTATCATTGGGGCAAATCAGAGTCTTTCTTTTGAATTTATTGCCCTGCAAACTTTATAAAAGGTTTTTGGTAATTCTGAACCATTTATACGCCACTGGCAAATGTCAAATTTTTTACTGTTAAATATCTTTATTTCTGGTTATTTTGACTGAATATGGTAGCGGTAATAGTTATCATTGGGCAAATCAGAGTCTTTCTTTTGAATTTATTGCCCTGCAAACTTTATAAAAGGTTTTTGGTAATTCTGAACCATTT
>JAYJMH010001100.1:0-29688 GCA_036873815.1 Phacellophora camtschatica
TTATTAATGTAATGTAGAAGCCAAACAGTCAATCTAGTTGTCTAAAATTATAATTTTGCTAAAAAATTCAACCTTTTCCGTCATTAGAATCTAAAAACAGGCTCGACAGCCATTCCAGCAATCTAAAATTTTAAAATTTTGCTAAACCTTTATGTCAGATTTCACAACCTGAGTTTGCTTAGGGGTCCACCACCAGGATCCAAACTCGATACCTTGCGGTTACGAGTCAAGCGCTCTACCGCTGAGCTATGGTGATCTATGTTCCTGTGAGATTTGAAAATTACTCTTGAAACTGGAAATGATGTCATTTTTTAAGTGCCAGTCTAGCCACAGCTAATTCCCATAAAAGGCTGTGTTTAAGAATTATATTGCGTCACACGTAACTGCGTTTTAACTGCACTTTGCGGCTCTTTGCTGTTGGTGTTGTTTCATTGTTATATTATTTGCTTTTCTTGCTTGGGAGCATATTATTTTTTTACAGATCGTGGAAGGAAAACCTGGAAAGAACATGCTGATTATTGGCTAATTCTCTCTTAATAACGTGGGTGCGTAAAGTCTTTCACTAGATTTGCCAACATTTTAGTATTTGCTTATGAATATTTTATGTTTTTGCGTTGTGCATTTTGCTGTTTGTTGTGAGTAGTGAGCGAGTTGGTTGGGTGTTGTTGTGTCAGTTCTGTCTGTTGTGATTTTTTTTAAATCAATGAAAATGAATCGAATGAGTTTCAAATTGAATCTTAAGCTGATCTATAACCTTCTGCTTTGAGTATTATTTTTTATACTCACTGATACTGACTGACACAGAGGACATACATCATTCATATCAAAGCATATTCATTCACTCAGGCTCTACAAACTGTTACTCTATCTTTGTTCTTAGTATTTTTGTCATGCCCAGACTGGATTTCATGTAGCCTACCCTGGAGATATCCGGCGTTTTTTTATTGTTCTTGTATTGTCTTGGCGTAAATATCCAGCGTGGACTTTACATGGAATCCACTCTGGTGTCATGCAGGCTTGGGGCTGTGCAGGCTGCCCCAATATGCAGTCCCCCCTGCCCTCCCAAGCCAAATCGGGGCCAAATCCTGCACAATCAATAACAAAAATAGAACAAGTAAAAGTAGAACAGTCAGGGAAGCTAATCATGGAAGTAAATAAAATTGGGCATTATCTCGTTATTATATTATAAATTTTATGAAAAAATTGGGAGAAACAAATAAAGGCGGGGCAAAAGGGGGTTCACTACAACAAAAGGAGGTAGGTTTATGTCATTCTTAAAAAGGGATATTACGGCATGTTGAAAGAAAGAAAATCATAAATGTTATATTACAAAATAACAAAATGTAGTGGGGGTTGAGTGGAATATTATACAAACTCAGCCATCATTCCATTTCTTCCACTATGCACAAGTATTACATGCATAGCCATGTAATACTAGCACAAACTCAGCCATTTTTTTCACTGTGCACCAACACTATAGCATACTGTGTACAGCCAAGAAAAAAAATCACCAATTACATTCACTCTCTAGCTTGTTACAGAACAAAACAACATTTTCAAGTTTTTTTTATCATGCTCTTATATTAGTCAATAATTAATCAGCAGACTTCTATCAATACACTACTTCAGTTTCTTAATAACAAATATCAAGAGAGAAGGGGCCTGATTTAAAGCCCATAATGCCTTTCAGCATCCAAACAAAGTCCAGACTGATTTCTTTACAAAATGCGCACACAAGAATTTATTGCTTGAAAACAAAACATTTCAGAAGTTCAGAAAAACTCTTCTATGATACATCCTTTTTTAGAAGATAATTCCAAAAATCTATACTTAAAAAAGTAAATTATGTTAATAAAGACAATTATTATGTTTTTAGGCTCATGCTGAATTTGCTATAACCAATTGATGATGGAAGACAATACAGATGGATTGACTTGGGAAGAAAAATACCATCAAGCAGATTCACAATTACAGAAATTGAGAGGGCAAGCTGGACGAGTTCGTGAACTTTTAAATCAAAAGGTTTGTATTCATGTAACAAAAACAAATATAAAATAGGAGGAATTTAGTTGTTGCTTTGTATTAATTTTGTGGGACTTTTTATACAGGATAAGTAAAAAAACAAGTTTGAAATCAGGCTCACTTGACCATAAACATTATGTGCATACTTAAATATAATGTACCCTAAACATTTATGCTAATCATTTTTTAAGCTGGGACATGAGTTTCCTTTCAATTTCCTGGTATTGTTGACATTCTTGAGGTTTGTTCAAACATGCCCTCATTTTGTTTGGTTGTTTTTATTTGCACGCAGATTGCTAATTGTTTCCCCTGCCATTTGAGCATAATTATTTTGTAATTCATATTTCTCAGAACAGGATTTTGGACACCAGTAGTGATAAAAAACTTTGCGTATGGAGTTAGGTGCTTGACACATTAGGAGAACTTCATTCAATGTCACTTTGATTGGCAAAGGTCTTTGTAGTTAAGTCATTTTGATTTGATTGACAAGGGTCTTTGTAGTTCTCTTAATGGTGTCCAGCGCCTAACTCCATATTTTCTGTGCCTAATGGACCAATTATAAATTCTTTAATTCTTATAAATTTCACACAGGGTCACAAAGCATTATTTTTGGATTGTATTAAAATAGGAGAATACCTGGGAAACCATTAAAATTAATTTGAATGTTCCTTATTTCGAGATTGCACGAAATATCAAAATTCCCTGACAAGCGCTTTTGTTGTTCATGACCTTTAATCTTTCACGGAAACTTTGGTTTGATCGCAAAGCAAGAGATGAGGTACACAAAGCTGCTTTCACAAGGATGGTCAACTTTTCATTAAATTGATGGCATTGGCAATCAATTACGATGAGTTAAAACTTATGAAAACTGGGTTGTCTTAAGCATCAGAGACCATTGCCGATGAATTGCGATTTATGAAAACCAGACTTTATGATGAGTTTTTGAAAATAGGTTTTTCACAAACATTTATTTGGAGATTGTGATGTGATGCTATTTGTTGGGATTTATTATTATATTTCATTTAGTTACAAGAATTTGAAGATAAAGTGGCTCAAGCTGAGGCTGAGAAGGAGCAATCTAAAGAAAAGGTTAGGTTAGATAGATCTATAACTCCAATATAGCCAATGCATGCAAAGTCAACTTGTTGATTCTTCTGAAAGGAAGCAGTCAACACACAGGCCTTTCAATAGGCCATGGAAAGATAGCTCAATAGTTAAAAATGTTGCCACTTTTGGAATGCTCTTTGATAATGATTTCTTTTGATAGTTCTGTACTAAGATTAATCAATGCAATTCAATATTGCATATGCAAGCAAATAAATCGACGTATAAAGAAACGTAAAACTCAGTTAATTTCCCTGGTTATTGCATATAATCACAACAAGGTTAATAAGAGCCAAAAAAAACTCTTGTTTGTAACGCTCACTGGCTTTTGAGAGAGATAAATTATCTCGTTGTTTATTGAATCATCGTTTATTGAATGTGCACTGCTTATTTATGTTTGCCAGATTGCTTGTGCATCTGAATGTAAAGGGAAGGGAGTGAGTCAATGCTTCTAATAAGAACACTTTTTAGCATGATATGATTTAATTGTATTCTCGTATTATTGCTCAAGCAGCATGCTCAAAAGGATTCGAGACAGTAAAATTATAGACTGACTATTATTTTCATACTATATTTTAATATTATATTGGCAGACTAAACGACTGGAGATTTCTGTAAAAGATAAAGATGAAGCCATCACTGCTTTGAGGGAAAAGATAACTATTTTGGTAAAATATATTTTGCATTGTCTTTGAATTTTACTTTTGATTTCAGGAAAGTTTTATGTTGTACCCATAAAAGACATTGTATTTAAGAGCTGGTTCATGCAGTGTTATTGTTTTTATGTCTTCATTTGTTGGTTTTTAATGAACAACTTGTTATGTTCTCGCATAAATAAGACAAACTCCTTTAAAAATGTTATTGCAAAATTTAGAATTTCAGCGCATTCTGCCAATCGAACACGGAAGAATTTCTGCCAATTGAACACGGAAGAATAACATCAACAGACAGAGATAGGCGAAATTGCTTTTATGCAAATAATAATACTGGTTTATTATGTAAGGTTTCGGACATTATTTATGGATAGGGTTCTCGGGCAGAAATGAAATTATTTTATTGATGAAACGTTTTATTTCTCATTAAAACATTAAAACACGATTAATGTTGTTCGTGCAACGTGCTCTTTACTGTGTCCTACACCGTTAATCGTGTTTTAAAACCCATGTTCAAATTTGAGAAAGCGTACATTTGCTTTGCAAAATTCGCTACTTACGAGATTTTTAGATAACTTTTTTTTATCAGCCGCAACTTCAGTAATAAATATTGATGACACTTTCCAGCAATCAGTGAAATACTTTTTCTGGTGTTTAAAACATTCTTATGCTCTACTTTCATTTGTTGACAACTTAATACTTATTTTTGCATTGCAGCGCGACGAAAGAGCAAGGGAAAATGGAGTTTGGGAAGAAAGGGAAACAATTATGAAAAAATGGATCAAATCTAAGATCACTCTGGTATGTGTAGTTTTTGCTCTCAAATTAGAACGAAAACTGTTTTAGGAAACCAAAAGCAACATTATCACTGAAAGCAAATAGCACGAACTACGTCAAGCATAAGATCAAAAACTGTTTCATGCAAAACGTACTGAAAAACGAAAATGAGTCATCATACTCCTCTAATTCTATCCATAACTGTCTTTCACTTTTTAGTAGGATAGGACCATCACGGAATTAAGGTCACCTCGACCTTTCTAGTGTTATTCCTGCCACTCTAGTTAGGGATAATAAATATCCGTAGATTAAATAGTAAATTTTTTATATGTCATTAAATTGTAATAACAGACATTTTAGGCTGTGCCTCTCTTCGGTGTTCAACTGTAGTTAACTCTAGCTAGGGGTTTGTAATGTTTTAAAAATTGTATTATATTTATTTATTCATTTATTGTTGCTCTTTATGTTTTAAAACTGTGTAAATATTTTATATTTTTAGTTTAGATTTTAACCATTGTAAATATTTAGTGGCGAAATTAGACATACATACATATATACATAATTTTACTAGATTTATATCAAGCAATTTTAGTGATGGAATGAATCTTACTAATATAGCATATGCGGAAGAAATCAATCTTACTAATATTAAAAAGCCAATGTTACAACGTGCTTCAAAACAAAATGTGTTTCATTAAAATTTTACAAACAAATATTTTGAGAATAAAAAACTAGCTGTTAATTAATTCTTTTATATTTTAAGACTAATTTGTTGTAAATTTTTAGCTTTTACAAGAACTTGAACAAGCTCGAGAGGAAAAAAATGATATTGAAAGAAAACTTTTTGAAGGTATGGGCTGTCTTGAATTTGTGTATGCAACGAATGGAAAAGAGTAGAAAAATAGTATGATAAAGTAATACAATGGTAAATAATTAGATAAAGATATCTGGTAATTCATGCCGTAGAGTTCTTAAAGAAGGAGCTTTCAAAGTAGGTAAACGAGAGGAGAGCCCCGCCCCTGTCATAAAACCCATTCATTTCGAGTCGATTATTGACCAATCAAAGATTTGAAATATGAGTTAAGTTGTTGTGCAATGGCATTTTGGGGCGAGTTTTGTAAATATATTTTAAGATTCTTTTTAAATAAAATTTTCAAGGAGGGGTTTCTAATTTTTATGGGCAAATCATTCCATAGCTTTGTCTCCACATACCGAATGGATTTCAAACCAAATTGAAGTGTGTTTTTCTTATTAATAACAAATCACCTCGAGTGGACTGCCTTCTTGCATACTGATGAATAGATAAATTGAAAGAAAAGGAATTGTGAAAACAGAGGGGTGTTAGCTTTTTTGTTGATTCGTAATTAAAGGTTAATAATTTTAAAACTTCAGAAAGTCTAAGAAATTTAAAATCTCTAAAAATGTTGGGGCATTTGATTCACTGTAATTTGAAACATAACTTATCCTATTTTAGTAATTAACATTTTGTTCTGCTGCCGAAAGACAAACATGATTATTTTCATAAAGTTTTGAAACACTTGACATTTTAATAAACTGTCAAAAATATATTTCTCAAGAAAAAGAATGCTAAAACTGTTGGAAAAAAGTAAAAAGAATAGTCAAAGAAATGTTATTTTTAAGAGGCTCTGGCCAATGAAAGTCTTTTTTTTTATTGGTCATTAAAAGAGGTCCAGGGATTATCTCCAGAGTTCAATAACAAAATTCGTTATTTTTTCTTTGCAAAATTAGCAAAATTATTTTTTCTTTGCAGGATTTTTTATGATAAATGTTTATAGGATTTAGAATATTCCGGATTTTCTGTGTTGCATTTATTTGAAATGTTTCTCTGAAAGGTGCCTCCTTTTTCAATGAATGCGTACATTCAGAGTTGTGTTGTGATGAAATATCGACTATTTATTTTGCTTGGATTGATCTAATTTCTTCGATATTTCTACATTATTTGGAGGATTTAGTTGAGACAATAGATGCACCCAATATATTATAAAAACTAATGTGGCCTTTGGGAGAACAGAAATTTTATTAAACTAGGCGTTTCGATTGCTAGTTTTACCAATACGTTGCGACAAACTTGTCAGTGATAAGCTTATGATGACAACTAAACAAACACACCGTATTTTAATATTATTGATAAAGTACAGTATGTTATGTTGTGTTTTTGTTGCTTAAATGCTATTGTGCAGCACATAAGTGATCTTTTTAAGTGAGATATGTTTGTGTTTTTAGAGAATGGAAAACGATTGGATGGAAGCGGAGATGACAATGTGTACGAACAGATATTTGATCAAATTCTTGGCAAACTTAAAAAGCCACCTAAATTTGAGCCTTTATGGGATCAGTCACAACCAAATAGTCCTCTTCAGAAAAGTTTACCAAAAAACGTTGAATCAGAGCCCGAATCCCCATTTAGATCGAGGAATTTTAGCCCAGATACTGATCGCCGTTCGAAGGCTTTTCCAAGCATTCGAAGACGCGATGATGACTTTGGTGTAAGGTCGAACCCAACATCGCCTAAATCGAGCAAAAAACTAGCCCTTCCGGCAAAATTTTCAGAAAGGAGACTCTCTGACGTGACTCCTCCTTCCACCGTCAATAAAGCTTCTCCTGTTGTGCCTCCTCGGCGACGTTTGGGCAAGGCATCACCTTTACTTTTACCCATACCGCAGCCTCGTGACGTTCAGAATTCGAGGAATCTTGACAAGCCTCTTTTGATTGCTACCGATTTGCAGCTTGATTCTGGGGAGGATGATGTTTTTCAAGTTGAAAATAATGCAAAAACGGTGAGTTCAGTTCTTGTTACACATCACTTCGACGAAAGTCCGCTATTCTAGAATTTTTTCTAAATTTTAAGAGATTAATTTTTTGACTCGGGATTTGGATTGGGAACGGAAAAGGCTAGTCAATTTTCATTATTTTGTCTCAAATAAAAATGAGTTTATCTGCATTGAATCTTTGAAAAATTATAAGAGATTTGACTGCAAACTTTTCTAGGGGTGAAACGAACGTTAATTTCTCAAACTTTAAATCCCTATAAAAATTAAGCAGCTAATGATAGAAAATCCACAATTCTTGCAGGGTTACTTTTTGGAAGAAAGATTTCCTGCGGTCATTGGTCACACAGTAGGGTTCTTTTTCGTGCTTTGACGTAGTGACATAATGAGTTCCCCATCAGTTAAAATTGAATTTAAAATGTGTAAATATGAAGGAAGACGTTAGCATTAGAGAACTGTGTATTTCCAGGAAGAATTGCATCCATACCTAACAGCTTGGCTACGAAAAAAAAATACGTGTTTATTGAAATCTTTATTTTATTTCAAAATAGCTAATCAATTTGTAGAATTTTTCAACATGTGATAAAAATTTTCTGATTTGATTTGCTAATTTAAAAATCGCAAACAGCTGGATCAAATACAAATGTTTGAGCTTTCACGTTTTAAATTTTAGACCAATGGTGAAATTGAAGTTGACGCGGACGAAGAAACATTGACAAGAAATAATTCAGGTTCGTTTTTAGCTCATCATAATGTTTTTATTATGGAAATTTGTCAAAATTTTGAGATATTGCATTTTGATTCTTGAATTAGATTTAATTTTTTGCATTTCAAGGTACATACTTTTTCTTCAGAATTACAGCAATACTAAGATTTTAAGACTACATAATACTACGAGTTTGCCTTCCGTTCACACGAAAATGGCATAAAATTGTGCCGGCACAATTTGAAAACGGTGAAAACGGAACATTTTCGTGGGCAAATGGATTATTGAGGTTTTTATTGCGTCACATTTTGTGTTGTTTTCAAATTCTGAACGCAAGCAAAAATTTTAGTAGCGTCACATTTTTTCCCGTTTTCAAATTGCACCGGCATCTTGTGAACAATTTGAGATTTGTCCCGCAAGATTTTGACCTAATATTATGATCGCGGTCTTTGTACTGCTGTAACTTTTACAATAATGTATGTAGAGCAGGGATCAATATTCAGATTTTCAAATTTTTCAAAATGCAAAAATTGGTTCTAAAACTAAACCTCGCATGCGGAATCTGATCAAAAAGTCAAAAGTAAATTATCTCAAAATTTGGCATAAATTTGGCAGCCTTAGCGCAAAAATGTGGATAAAATGAAGGGAAATTATTTTTTTATTTAAAGAAAATATTTTTTTGTTGAATTTAGTAAGGAAGCGAAAGTTAGCGTCATTTGCAATGGTGTCGAGAGAAGGGGCAGGAGGCAATTTTAAAGAAATCTTTCTGATAAACTTTTACGGAAAATACAAATACATTTCAAGGCTTGCTAAGCCAAAATATATAATTAAGATTTTTCATTTAGAGGGCATGGTCGCGTCTGTAGCTGCTTTAGAGGGCGTGGTTCTTTGTCTCAGCGCCTCTATAATTTCTCAGCAACTCATTTCTCAAACGATTGAAGATTGCTGTTGCTGTGCTGAGGTCTAATACATTTGTGACGTAAAGTGTTAGACACACAAAAAATACGAAGATCTTTCTTACGGAAACTCTTTCTCGTTTTGAATTTCGGACTAAAAGACATTGTTTTAAAATTGTTTAACAGCGCCAACGGTCAAGGTTTTCCAAAATGGCTTGATTTTGAAAAACTTAGTGTTTTTTGCTGTTTGCAAACGTCTTATGACTCACTGATTTTTGATTCAAATGTCTACATTCAAAATTTAATGCAATTTAGACTTAATTGTATTTTTCCACTTCTCCAGTTTCCTTTTCACACTGCAATTCTTGCTGCAAAACTCCACTTATTCTGAAAGTGCGATTTTCTGGTAGTTTGAAAAACACTTTTCGATTTTTCGTGTTCAAATGTTTTATTTGTTCATTGTAGATTCGGAACCATTCTATTACACAGTAAAAGAGACATACTCTGGTATGGAATATGAGGTTTGTCAGTTATGTTTCTTGTTATTTTTTGTTTAATTGTATCAACGAGATTTTTTAAAGTTTATTCATCATACAAATTTTACAGACATCGACTGCAAGGACAGGGAACATGGAAACACATTTGCTCGTACAATTAACATTTAACATCAAACATAAGAAAAGTATCGTGTTGTGTGATTATTTTTATTTATATTGAGCTTCGTTGATAATTATTTATATTTGATAAAAATTCATTTTTTATTTTCTCAATCGTTTGACAGTAAATCCCAACTGAGTAATTTTTAATAATTCTAAAGCAATAAAAGGTTTGTGACTAAGTTTATGGCAGTTTATGGTCTACATCAAAAGTTTATAGTCTACATCAAAAGCAAAAAGCAAAAATGTTTTCTCTATTTTGGAAAAATCAATGTGAGAAAACAAAATGTTGCTTTTGATAGAGTCTTGACAACATTTATGACAAAAATGGTCGTTACTGTGAACTAAATATGTAATGAGCGTAACAAAAGAAAGATCCGATGTTTACTGGGCTGTCGAGAGCCATGTATGACTCACAGAAAGATACTTGGTAACATCTTGTTCCAAAGAAGGTCGTTACACTGAACTCACTATGTTATGAATATAATGAAGGAAAGATAAGATACTTACTGGGCAGTCGAGAGTGACTCAGGAGTAATAGGAACATGTCATACAAAATAGCAACATTGTAGAGAAAGGTTCGGATCTAAAAGAAAATTTGTGTCGGCCACACCTTTTGGACTCTTGCATCGAGCTCGCAGCTTGAGTCGGCTTTCTTCCACTCTTTTGCAACGGACTTTCAATTCCATGACTCGTGATTATTTGATGAGAACAAGTAACGCCTTTATAGCAGCAATGAACTGTAATACTGTTTTTGCAAGCACTGTTCATGGGTAAATGGACATATATATTCCACGAATTACTTGTGTCCTATGACCCATGCTGATACAAGCACTTTTGAAGCACGCAAGATCATACATGCTACAATGCGGATATTGTGATATAATTTATTAAATTACCTTCCTGTTGCCTATATTGACACTTAGATTTTCCATAAACTATTTGCGTCCTATTACCTATGCTAATACCAGTATTTCTGAAGCACACAAAATCATACATGATACGATGCGGATAATTCGATATTATTTATTAAACTACCTTCCTGTATACATATGGACACTGATATATTCCATGAACTACTTACAAACGTCCTATTACCTGTGCTGATAGAAGCAAAATCAAACATGCAATAATGCGCATAATATAATGTAATCAAATCAATCATTTATTAAATTACCTTTCAGATACATTCAAGTATCTTTGTGGTTTGAATTTTTCTCATTAAAGCGTTTAATGAGTTCAGGGCATAATAATATTGTTATTGAAAGTGTAGCTTATATCAAGGCGAACGAATGATAATATATTTTTTGAGAATTTTTCTTCTTTTTCAGAGTGAGAATTCGGTTCCAGTATTTTCAACGTTGAGAGGGGTAAGACTAATTTTCATATTTTAAGCTTTTTTTTTAAGTTTAACATGATAGTTCTGTGAATTGTTTCATGAATTTGATTGTCCATGTGGTCGAATTTTATTCTCCGTAATATATTTTTGACCTGTTTTAAAATTGAGCTTGAAAGCAAGGACTTAAGTTTCCTTAGCTGGACTACAATCTAGATCCTGGTTCTCGAATTCTCAAGGAGAACGACAATTTGTTCTAGAGAGCGAGCTTTTGAGATAACCGTTTTTGAGATATCCAAAACAGTTTGAGTTACAGGCAGTGTGTCTTGCACTTCATTGGTTTTAATTATAGAAGAAAAATTCCAGAACCCAAATCCTCATACTTGCTTTTACCCTGATCAAAATATTAGAAAAGATGGCTGCCGCTGGATTCGATTGTGTTGCTGTTCTTTTTCTTTTGTACTTTAAGCCAATGAATTGCGAGACAGACTGCTTTTAATCTGCAGTTTGAGTGAAACCAGTTTGAGTCAGATAGGTTCAACTGTACTGTGTAGGAAAATAACATGTAGTATTTTTCTACTGTACAGGCACTGGCCTGAGACGGGAACAAACAGGGTGTACTCGACACAAAAATGATTGGAATCATGTCAGAAATGTATTATATCAACTACCTACATGGTATCTTGAAACGAAGAAAAATCTTAACTTTGTCAATAAATACATTAACATTGTTTTATTCACGAGATACTGTATTTATTGATAAAATAAACTTGCTTTTTACTTTCTTCCTCATTTCCAGATTACTAATTTTAAGCTACCTAGTTTTATAAACGTATCTGCTCATTTTATTAAGGCTAAATTTCAACTTGCATGTTTATAATTGCAGGTAGCTTCACAAATACGCGTAACACCGTTCAGCGGAGAATCAACTGATTCCGAGGCTGATGTGGTTGACAGCGACTCACTAAGCGCATCATCATCACCACCTCAGTCTCGATTTAAAAATTATATCGAAGAAGCAAATTATCCGCCTTTGGAGCCTCTGTACGATACTCCTTTCGAGGCTTTCAAGGGGAAAGTCAAGACACTAGTTACACAGAGAAGTGACAGTGGCACCATGTCAAGGAATCAGAGAATTTTGAAGACGTGCGCACCGTATACTGCAGAAAATATGAGAACAGTAAGTAAGACTGCACATAAAGAGTTACATAAAAAGTAGGAAACCTGATGATCTTAAGAAATTTACAATTAAAATCTGTGAAGCTTTAACTCCAAATAAATACCGTGCTTTGATTATCCAAAATTGTATAAAATCAAATTTCGCTTTTGCCGAAAATTTTGATTGAGCTGTGCCGTAGATAATTTTGTAATTTTATTCCTAAAGTCAAGACTAATTTACTATGAAATGACTTCATTTAACCTTGAATGGATACTTTGCTAAAACACTTCACAAATTCAAATTTTCCTTAAAAGGATTTTAAGGATTTCATTTCCTTAAAAATTGCCAGAAATTTTGATTGAGCTATGCTGTAGAAGATTTGGTATTTTTATTGCTATAAGTCAAGACTAATTTTGTTTGAAACGACTTTACATTTAAACCTGAATATAGCCATTGCCAAAAATTTCACAAATTTATTTTTTAAAGTAAATTTCATTGTTTGAGCGAATTTACATCTAACATCTAACTTGAAAAAGCTAAGCTCTGACAAGACTTTTGGAGCAGATTTCTGGAGCGGGAGTTTGACAATTTTTACTAATGATAATTTTATTTGCAGGAAACAATGGAAAAGGCTGGCTATTTGATCAAACTTGGCGGACGAGTGAAAAATTGGAAAAAACGATGGTTTGTCTTAATAGATGGAAAACTTTGCTATTTTAAAACGAAGGTATTTAAATGCTGTTCCTTGTTGTTTCTTTCTAAATTTTTTATTTATCTTACTCCCACAAGGACAATATTCTCCATTGATAAACAACTACAATTTCATATTTTTATGGGATAATTACGGTTGGGATGCCTTTTTAATCATTCAGAGGTTTTGATATGATTTCAACTTTTGCATTGGGTTAACATACTTTAGCATGGTAAATTTCCGGTCGTTAGCTCAGTAAAATTGACAGGGCTAAATCCTAATTTTATTGTCATAAATCCATTCATTTCCGTATGCATTTTTATAACTGTTTTGAAAATGTGTACTTTTCAAATGCTTTCTTTGCGCAACAGAATTAGATTAAATTTTCTGTGCATTTTGTTTCTTTTAAAAGTAAACAGTATTATTGAGTTATATTTTTAATGATAAGTTTATTCATGGGCATTAAGAAACGTCTCCCTCTTCCCGCGAATGTTTACATGGAAGAACAACAACTAACGTTTCTTAATGCCCATGGTATGTTATTATTTTTGCCTCCCAGGACGACATTCTCAGAAAACCACTAGGTCAAATATGCCTGGAGAAAGTTTCAAGTATTTCCCGGTCTGAACGAACGAACACCTTTGAGGTAAAGGAGTTTCTTTCTTGATTTTAGTTGCTATTTGTTATTCAGTTCACATCTCGACTGCCCGTTACCTCGAAAATTCGCTATTTCGAACAAATTATTTCCCCTCGCTAGGCTGTCTTATGAAATACTGCCCGTTAATTTGAACATTCTCCATCTCGAACAGGTTTTGATTCTCGATAAGACTTTGAGATAACGCATGTCAACTGTTTTTATTATTCATCCACGCAGTGCAAAGGAAATTTTTCTCAGACATCCATTTTTATTGAATGTTTAACAGAGTTTTCAATAAATACAATTGCCAAGATGAGGCAAAAGACTAACCATATCGTGCATAACCCCCTTCCATGGTAGTCAATAATTTTTATGTCAATAAGAAGTTTTAAAGTCAAAAATTAGAGTTTTAAAGTTTTAAAATCAAAAATGACAATTTTAAAGTCAAAAATTTGAAACAGTCTCTGATGATTTATTTGGAAATGCGATTGAGTTAAAAAACAAGACAATAGATTCATTTGCTTGTAATTTTTTTAAATTCATTGTTCATAACAGGTGGAATTCTGTCAAAGAAAATATTGCGGTTTCAAACATGACAATGTGATTTGTCATTGCAAAGAATTGATTTCAACACAGCCAAGCAAATCGTAGTGAACGACAGGGGTGGAAAAAATATTTTACTTTCTGGGACTGCTGAAAATTTACGAAAAACTTTATGCGAGAACTAGCAGTAAAAATAGTGTATAATTTGTAATTACCCACGAGATCTGAGAGATAATTGCTATTATTGCAGAACATAAAAAATTTCTGCTGCTCTCAAAAATTTTCTGGGACCATTGGTGCTGTGGTCCGCTACTTTTTCCAACCCTTGGTGAACGAAATCATAAAATCCTGATGTTGTTGTTTATTTTTATTTGGTTGATTGCACTCAGAGTGTTTAATCTATTCTTTCAAATTGCATATCGCATTGTCATGTTCGAAACCGAAATATTTTGTTTTAATTCACCATGTTATTGTTTACAGCTTGGTACTCCCAAGAGAACTTACTATCTCACTGCTGATTCTCAAGATATTGTTGATGAATGGTTACAAGGTGAGAGTTTAGTTTTTAATTATATACCGGGCGAGTGGAAAAATCGATAGTTGTTTGCGAATTTACAAGATTGAGATAAACTACTCGATTTTAGTATTGTCAAATTCTCGTTATGACAATAAGCTAACTTAAAGCTATTTTCGTGTGGCTTAAATTCCCTACTTCTCACTTTTTTATGAGCGATTTTCTTCGAGTTACTGTTCTGGAGTGCTGTTAGGAAACGACAGTAGAGTATTTTTAGCAAAATAACTAATAGCTATGGAATGGGATAATGAATTTTGACCAAATATATATGTAAATTAACTTTGTAACTATCCATAGCAAAATACCGTACATTTTAGGCCAAAGGGGAAATTTTTTAAACAAAAAATTGCGGTTTGAAACATCACAATGCGATTTGTGATTTGAAGAATAGATTTCACACTCTGAGTGCACTCAATCAAATCAAAATAAACAAAGACAGTAAAACTTTTTAAATTTGGTTTATTATGATTTCCTTGAATGTTTTGCAAATTCCCCATGTTAATCAACGAATAGATTGGCACATGTATGGCAATTTTTAATCTACTCAGTATATATATACATGCATTGCTTGATGCCTCTTTTCCTTACTTTTTGACAAAGAGATCTGAAAGTTGTGTCTTATTTCATTTTATGTATTTTTCATTTATATAAGTAAAATTGTACCCGGTGACCCAAAAAAGAGTTTCCCTCTTTGACCACTGATATAAAATTGAAGGACTGGCGGATTGAAATGATTTTAACTTAGTTTCATAGCTAAACATTGACTTAGATGTCTCGTATTCTTTAAGATTTTTTTGGCATTTAAATAGGTCAAACATGCGGATTTAAAAAGTGGATTTTAACAATGAAACAATGGAAATACCCTCTGGGAATAGTAAAAACAATACGAATTTTTCCCAATAGATGCAGAGACATCACAAGAGATCAGATTTATTTTCCTAAGCCACGAAAAAACTTCCATGTTTGTCATCGGTTCAGTTATTAAAAACAAAGATGTTACTACATTTTTTGCGGTACATTTTACAGTAGCGTCATCTTTTGGACATATTTTAAAGACCAGAAAAATCTGAAAAAATCTGAAATATCTAATTCAATGTTTATGCTATGAAACAATGTTAAAATAACTTCAGTCGGTCAACAACTCGATTTTATATGAGCTGTTGAAGAGGGACATTCTTTTGGGTGTCACCCTGTATATCTGTCAATGGAACCAAGTAAAAGGTAGTCACTCGCTGTTGTGTGATTTCATAAATCTACGGCGTTGTTGTCTTTTGCAACGTCATGATATTACGAAATAACGATGTTATCGCGTGTTCTGTTTTTGAAACATCTATTTTTAGCTGTGTTCAGCAGGAGAAAAGTTTTATTTATGTCATCACTAATAATTTGTTTTATTCTTTCTTCGAATGATTATTTGTATCTTTTTTAGTGTTGCGAAACAACTTAAAGAGGTTTTCTGGTGCAAAAATTCTGGCTAGAGCTGGAGAGAGAACCATTCATTCAGGCTGGGTCACTAAGGTAACTTGATGCTAAATATAAGTTGTTGTTAAAATTTCTCTTGAGTGAATGAAAATACCGTTCCACACGTCAGAGATAGGATAGATATAAGCAACTGACAAGAGGCAAGTAATCAATTTGTAATAAATTGCAGCTAGAGCAAGTTCTTCTGATGTCGGAGTAGGGCACTGTGAACATGGAAAAGAAAGACTGCCCATTACTATGTTCTATTATACTATTTTCAACCATCCAGTACTATTTTCAATTATTATATATTATTTAAGTATCAAACATATAAGCAACCGTTTTTAAGCAACTTGAGTTCCACATTTAAACTGAAAATTAAGCAACTTCAGTACTACCCAAAGACCTAAGTTTTTTATAAAATAATAATTATGTATGTATTCTTTGAAAATTTCACGTTGTTTTTTTTATGGGCTGTGTGTATTTATAGGAGTGAACGTGTTTGATTATTGGGGAATTTAGCAGAGAGTTTATAACTTCATTAGCTCATTACTCCATAAAATCAATCAGAACTATTATAAAAATTGCTTAGTGTTGAACTTTAAGCGAGGGAGTACACAGACAAACGTGATTGCAGTTTTTAGGATTAGAAATGTTCTAGTTTAATTTAGTTGTGTTAGGAGGTTTTTGGCTCAAGTGCAATGTCTCTTCAGCATGTTGCTGAGAAAGGAAATTAAATGAAATAAAATTGAAAGGAACTGCAAAAAATATTAAAGTGCAGTTTTGGTTTTTATTTTAGGTCAAAGGAGGCATCTCAAAGCATTGTTGGTGTATATTGAAAGAGAGGACCATGCTATTTTATAAGAATGAGTCTGAACAGGTTATTGTTTTTTATTGTTTTATTTTGCAAATCTTCATATAAAAATATATATTTTGAAGCAGCATGAAAAACTTAATATGCTTTGATTAGTAATATCATGAGAGAAGTACCGTACACTTTAGCAGACACAGTTTCAGAAAATGTTAAGAAGCTGAATCGAATTCTCTTTACGGTGTTTTACAACACAACTTTTATTGATCATAGAATTTTACTCTTTACTGTCAAACGAAATAGTTTGAAGTGATTAAGTTTCTCAAAGAATTTAAAGCAAATTGATATAAATCGTTTACAAAATGTCGCTTTCAATGATCGAAATTGTCTTTTCTAAGTTAATTTTCATCACGTTGCTCTTCACAATTTTTAGGTGCTTTTATCCCTAGCCTCCCGCGATATAGACTTGCGCCAAGTCTATTTCTTTTTTAATCCGAGAAAAGAGAGAAAAATGAAAAAGAGGAGAACTAAAACAGAGGAGTGTTTTCTCTCCTCCCCAGCTCTTCCTTCGTTTGTTTTCCTTCTTCGTTAGGTTCTCAGTTCGCTCAGCTCCTTTTCTCATTCCTTCGTTAATTTCTCAGTTTTGCTCAGCTCCTTTTCTCGTATTTCTCTGATTAAAAAAGAAATAAACTTAGGGCAAGTCTACCCGTGATACTGTTGCGCATCCTTAATTTCTATTAAATTTGTGAGGAAACATAACCAAAAATCAGGTATGGCCACATTTTTAGCAGGCGAGCACTGAATTTCTCTCCTTGTTGATGTTCAGGGAAGCTAATCTAAAATAGATTCACTGAAAATGATTAGTAAGCAACTTTGAGGGGAGCAATTTGATTTCTTTCTAGGAGACAACTTCTTTATTGGAGAGCATCTATGTTTTCATTACCTTATTTTTATCTATATAAAGACTAAATGCTCATTTCATGATATCGTCATTTATTTAAATCTTAACATTCGTTTTTATTTTAGTACCACAACCCGCAACATTATTATATTCATTTTATTCAAGGTTTATCCAGATTTTAGGAATTTGATAATTTTTTATCAAAGACCATGCATTCAGATGGATTCATAAGAGGCTTTTTAAGCAATATTAGTTTTACTTTTAGAGCCCATGGAGTGCCGTGAACCTTCGTGAGATTATCAACGTGCAGGCAATTGAACCTGGCTCGGATAGTAATTTAACGGAGGATGATGGTCGATGCACATTGATGATTCAAGCGCTGCAAGATGGCCACCCGATGTATCTTGTCATTGCATCAAGACGAGAAATGGTAAGAGTCGTGTTTTAGATCTGTGCATTACGTGTTGTGTGCTTGTAAGTGTTATCAAGTGCTACCTGGGTGGCTCAAAACTGTAAGAGGCTTCAATTTTAAGTTTGAGATTTCCTTTGCCATATCTAGAAAGTGGTCCCTGAGCTATACTAAAGAAATGGTGCACTATTTTGAGCAAATTGCATCAGTGGAAATCCTTTTAGTTTCATTGTGTATAACTCAGTTTTATTGTGTATAACTCAGTTTTATTGTGTATAACTCAGTGATTATTTGGTAGATTTTGGCAAACAAGGTATTCAACTATAATTTAAAGCCTCTTATAATATCAAATTGAAGCTAGAATGAATTATCAAAACTAAAGCTCTTCCACAGCAGCTTTGGAAACGGAGGGGCATTTTTTGGTATTAAATTTATATTTCCGTAATATAAATATGGGTGAAATATTTTTTATCGTTGCTGCTATGGATTTTGATTCTTTGAAAATGTTGAATGGTGACGTGGTGACAAAGCGTTATTGGTTTAGTATTGCCGTACGTTAAGCAAGGACCACGTTTCCGTTATTTAATTTGATTGCTCAGAAATGTGAAGAGTGGTGTGGGTCGTTGTAGGACAACGCTTCTGTTATGTAATTTGATTGGTTGAAAATTTTGAATCGTGACGTAATGATATAGGTCATTATTATTTTGTATTGCCTTTTTATATTACATCAAACAACAGCAGCACTTTTTATACAATTTGATTGATTAAAATACCTTGACAAGAGTGTTTATTGACATAATATATGATTTTTCTGTGACACTAGAAAATGTGGCCTCGGGCTGATATTTATTTGGTATTTCCCTCGGAAACAATGGTTATTATTAGTTTATATAACGTTGATCTGTGTAATATTTGTATTATTATATTTTTATTATAATATTATTATATTAATATTATTATATGTATTTTAAACAATATTTGCTGCAAAATATTATGGAGAAGACAGTATTGTTATTCTTTAGTTTGGGATCGTGCCTCTGCACAATCTTGTGCTTAATCTTATACAATGTTTACATACTGTCTTCTTTATCAGTTTGATATGTTTGTTCTACTCCAATGAATCAGAAGCAGTATTGAAATTTGAAGTAAAAATTTTGATGGCAATGTTTTTGAAGAAAATTTAATTTACTTTTAATGTAGGAAGACTGGCGAACGCATATTGTCAATCTAAACAACGAAGAGTTTAATAAAACTTTGGAAAGTGATTTTGAAAATGTTGTCACAAACCTGATGAGTGTCGACGGAGATTCAGGTGACTAATTTTTTCATTATAAAAGTATTTAAATATGCCATTGGTTGACTTGTTGATGGTTTTTAACTATTACTTGTATTAAAGATACCTGTCACATCACTTTTTCGCTGTTTTTATCGAAATTTGGTCAGTTGGCATACATGTATTTCTAATAGTTTTATGATAATGCAATATTCGACAGTAACAGATTAATTTGTTAAAACTCTATGTCTTTGAGTTTAGTATGGTTGGGAATTATGACTTTCGAATTGCCTTCAAATAATTTAAAAAGGCCACAATTCTTAGCTTTTAGTATGTATGACTTGTGTGGAATTTTTTCCAATCTTTATGTTTAACTTTTCTTTTTTATTTTCCTTTTCACAATATATTTTTCTGGAATGCTAATTTGTTTTTGTTTCTAACTGTGCATATTTATGTCTTTTACAGGAAGCAGATTTTGGCAAGATCCTCTCCTTGTTCATTCGCGAACACTTTTAGACCATTCTTTGTCAACCTTGCCATCTTCTGAGTTGAATAGTGAGGCTGTGAAAATGTTCAAGGTACTTACTTTTAAACCGAGGTGCTTTATATTGAATTTTTTCTCTGCTTTTGGTGACACGCCGGACGTTTCAGCAAGTTTTGGTAACGAACTCTTAATCTGCAAGTTTAAATAACACAAAGTGGCTTACTCTTTTGCAATTGACTCATTATTTTGTGGTTAACTTACTCTTTTGCAGTTAACTTACTCTTTTGCAGTTTACGTCCAGGATTCCTTTACGACTAACAGTTAGAAGTTATCGAAGCTCTTATTTTAAAGGGAGTAGCGTAAAGAATAAAATTAATTCAAAAGATAAATCTACTAACGAAGCTCTTATTTTGAAGGGAGTAACGTAAAGAATAAAATTAATTCAAAAGATTAATCTACAGTGAACATTTAAACTGAGGGAAATCTTTTCAATGTATTTACCACCAGAAAATATAACGTTATGCGTTGTTTACTAATGACGCATATAGTTTTTATCAAGTTGAAAGGACAAATTTGTGACGCTTTGTAAGATGGCTGCATGGTTCGGGTTGCATTTGTTTAGTAAACGATAAAATTTCAGAGGATAGTCGTCCGAATTTATTTTTATTAACGTAAAAGTATAATAGATATTTTCGCATTTTTTAAAATTGGCACTTAAACGTAAATTTATGGTCTTAGAAGATCATGTTTGTGCTGTTCGTTGTTTCATAACATTTTATTTCAAGTCATTTTTTTCATTCTTCATTTTTATCAGAGCATATCATTGTATTCGACTGCTCCAATCAGCGAACGAGCGATTGACTATCACATTTCATTGGCTCAAGATACTCTCCAATCCTGCTTCAGTCATCCTGAACTTCAAACAGAAGTGTACTGTCAGTTGATAAAACAAACAACGAAAATCATAAACAAGAATGGGAACAGACAACAAATTAAGGTATTTTTGGTGTTAGAAATTCCGAGCAACGAAAAAAAAGTATAAATCTCGTTACTGTTACTGTCGTTGAAAGTGAGAAAATACACCACTTTGCATAATACTTTTTGTCTGTTTTTCTTTTCTTTGATGCGAAGAAGCAAAACATTTTCAATTTTCTCTTAATAATTTCGACAGTTTGCTTTTTTGAATCAAAGAAAAGAAATCAAATGGGAAATCATTATGCAGAATGGTTTATTTGTGATTGAAAAAAGTGATGTCGAGTGTCCTGGATTGCACGAAATTTCGAGCGTCCTGAATTTGAAGCATACTGTTAACTTGATAAATGCAATTGTTGAAGTCATTTATTTTATTCTTACACTTGATTGTCAGCTAACCAAGAAGTAAGAGCCAGCCAAACTGAAATCAAATCACTGAAAAATAGAAAATTTACTTTCCAGACCATGTCAAACCAGAACCAAAACCTATTTGCGTATTTCGTATCTTTTTTCGCATCGTATGTAATTTCGTATTTCATTTATTTAAGGAGCTTGACCATTCAGTCAGACGACTGTATTACAAGGGGCCATCCACTAAAAACGTAAAATAATAATACAATAAAATAGATTAGACATAAAATATTTACATGTTTAAAAGTTCTAATTTACAAAAATAACTATTAAAAGCTAAGAACAAAAGCAAGAAAATTGTGTGGAAAATGCTTTATCTTAAAAGTTTGGCATTCTGTTTTCCATAATCTGCTAAGTAACCCCTGATCTATACTTAGTTTCTTCTACAGATTGCAGCATGAGCAATGTGGACACTTTTAATCTGTTATGAAAAAAATTTTCCCCTGCAGATGCTCCTCCGCAGACGTAAAATTAAGATCATTTTCCTCCGTAGAAGTAAAAACCTCTTCCTCCGCAAGATAAAAAAAATTATTTTTTTATAAAATAACAGTTTCTGCGTTGCTCATTAAATGCAGCAGCAGAAACTCTCCATTTTTGTTTTTATTGAGTATATATCTTAAATGATTATTGGGTAGATTTTGGCACACAAGGTAGTAGACTATAAATTGAAAATCTCTAATATCAAATTCGAGCAAAAACAGAATCGTAAAAGCCGAGTCAAAAAAACATCTGTTGCACGGCCAATGGCCGGAGAGTGTTGGAGAAAACAATGGAAAATGTCGTGTCACACCCAAACTACGCCTACTTTCCATTGTTTAGTGAAGGCTTGTGAAGATCAAACTTTACAATCAGAGGAAGGTTGGTCACTTTTCTGGCCTCTGCGTAAAAGCTAAAGCTGCTTGTCCACATCACAGCAGCTTCCCAAACGGGGGGACATTTCTTGCCACCCGGTACATATATGTATTCTTGTTCACAGAGTTTTCTTTCTGGTCAATCTGATTGGATTGTTGATAACCCTGGAGACCAAACCATCGACCTGAATCCAGTTCCCAACTACACTTACGTCCAGTGCTGGCAACTTCTTGCTCTTTGCACGAGTTTGTTTTTGCCAAAATTGAAGATTTTATGGATTCTGAAAGCACACTTGAAGAAATGTTCGGGCACTGGGTAAGTCTGAATTGTATGCTGTATATTTGATTGTACGTGTTATGAAGGGAATAATAATATCCTTTTTGCATTAAAACTAACTCATTTTGAAAGAAGGGGAAGAGACATAAAGTGTTTAGTGCGTACGGCTTAAAATGTAAAGTGTGAAGGGAAAATACGTGTTTAAATCAAAATATAACTGAACTGATAATCCGCCTTTTAATACTTTGAGAACTAAGAACTAAGTTTAAATATTGTGTTTATATTTGCACACTTATTAAATTTGGAAATACATCTTACCTTTAGTACACTTTAAGTATTTTGTTGCGAATATCTTTTTACTTAGTATGGGTAGAGTTATGTTTGGCCAGGAGGGGGCCAGAGGAAATTACAACATTGTAAAACATTGTAAAACAACATGAAATCATAATTTTAAGGTTGGGCCATGGCTCGTGGTCCCTCCTAACTCTAAGTTATGCTATTTTTATTTTGATATTGATCATTTTAATGTTCATTTTATTGAAACACTATTTTTTTGTTTTGTGTCAGTACCGACAGTGGCAGATTTGCCTTGTACTGTAGCAGAAGTTTGGAAAGGACATTTAAACAGGGCGAACGAGAGACGAGACCTTCTCGACCAGAGGTATGCAATTTTTATATAGAAACAGTTTTATTCATTGAAATTATTTGGTTATACATTTCAAATTGGGTTTGAAACTACGCTCGAGAAACAAGAAAACATTTTGTGATTTTGGGAATTATATATTTTACACTTTTGGTTGCACTCACTCAAATCAAAATAAATAGATTTCTTTGCATCTTATTTCAATCAATTTAAGCAAAATGAACGTCTTAGATATAGGTTAGATATCCTTTTTATATAGTGATTCCGATCGTCCAAGACAGTCTAGTCTTTAGCTGTTGAAAAATGACAATAACAGTGGCTCAGTTTAAGCAACATCAATATATACTTCTACAAGGTGTGTTGTTACATGACGTTCGAAGTTTTATAGTCAACGAAATTTACTAAAAATGCTCAAACGAACATTTTAAAGGAAAGAATCTGTGATTTTCCTTTATTCTGCAGCGTTATTTTACAGGATTTTTATTCTCTATAATAATCGTGGCCAAAATTCCAGGGACAAGATGAAAAAAATGACAATAAACAGTTTCATAGACCCCCTCAAACCCCCTTCCCCCAAGTCAATATTGGGTTCTTGTTTATTGTCAATTTTGATGTCCACAATCATAAAAGTCAGCATTGGCTTAGAGAAGGGATTTTTTCTTAAAAAATCTATACAAAAGGCATTTATTTGAATTTCAATTGATCGAAGCTAGGTTTTTTCCTTTTTGAAACAGTAAATTGACATAACTATTTTTAGAGACTGTTGTTTGACCTGACATTACAAAATTTCTTGTATATTATGTCTTAGATATTTAATTCCATTCATTCGTTGTTTTATCAGGTCATGTCAATGATGTTGCGCAACCCGTACTATCTCCCATTTCATTTGAGTATACCAGTGTACTTCGTCAACAACACTTATCAGGTACACACTTGTTCATGGAAGGAACCTCCACTTCAAACTTAAACTGATTTTGATATTGATCTTTAACACCAGTTAGATACAAATAGAGTCTTTTGGTCATCTCTTTGTCTGCGTACAGTATCATTCCTAGAGCGAAATAGCAAGGAAATTATTCTGATATTGCAGTTGTATGATTGCATATTTACTTCTTATCGTTGTTTCAACATGCAGTATTTTTTATTGTGCATTTGGCGTCTGAGTTAATTGAGTTAAAAATTGGGTAATTCATAGATAACTCAGTTTAAAAGCTAATTTGGTTGATCGTTTTTATAAAATTTTATTTCGTTAAGCGTGCGTTTTTATTATTTATTATTTTCCTCTGCAACCAGGTATTTAGTTTTGATGGTTCGACAACTGTTGCAGAATTTTGTGAAAGAATCAACACGGTATGTTATTTTTATTTAGTTTCTTATCAAAGTCATATTTGTTTTTCATTTTCCTTGAACATGCTCAGTGTTCTTTGTAAATGTTCGTGCTCCAGTTACTCTGATATTGGTTTGTTTTCCGGATACAATATTCTGACAGTCGTGACATTTAGGCTTTTTCAAAATGTTTATTTCTTTATTCTCTTGTTATAGCTTGATAATTTTTTTGAAAACTGTTTATTTGAATCCACTTTTTCAAGATAAGGCCGCTATTGTGGAAATCAATCACATATTGGAGTTATTACGTTTTTGGTTCTTTAAATTGGATTATGCCACTAAAATTTAGTTTAATAACAAATTTATACATTTCTACATACATTATTGTCAAAGTTATAGCAATGAAAAGAATTGAAGTTTGTGAGAGCAAAAAATTTGACTGACCTGACTGCAAAAAATTTGTTTGACAAATTTTGTCCAAACATCGTTTTCACGGTCAAAGTCCTCGAAAATTTAAATTTTTTATGCAACCTTAATTTTGACGATAATTCACGTAGAAATGTAGAAATTGATCATTAAACTCAACTTTGGTGGTAGAATCATTTACAAGAAACAAAAATGCAATATCTCCAAAATTTCATTTATTTCCATGATGACGGCCTTATCTCGAAAAGTAAGATTAAGATTTTACTGACGATTTTATTCAGGAAATTGGAATTCGGGATTCTTCTGAAAGTGGTTATGCTCTATTCAGTGACAATCCTATTGTATCTGTGGAACATTGTCTTCAGGCCGAACTAAAGGTTAGTCTTCTACTTAAAGTTATCTTATTCTATTGTTAGAGGAAAATAAATGATTGTTTTTTTAGAATATCAGTGTCCGGGTTTCTAATATAGATAGGTGTTGTTGTTTTTTTTTTGCGGCAACCACCGTACAAATTCTTTTTTGTACCCGTTGCGCAGAGTTGGGAAAACATTACGGTTTATCTATAAATTGAAATTTATTATCATTTTTACAATATATATTTATATATATATATATATACGTTAACATCAACATCTCCTGAAGAGTGAGTCAATCACGAACAAGTCAATTTCTTATTCTATGTATACTACGCTCTACTTATATGTATAGCACTTTTATCACGGACAAATCAACATACTGATTTTATATATATATATATACATATATATATATGACAATCATATGACTATTACGTCGTCGAGATATCACAATAGATTAGAAGAAGTTGTTATTTTTACGAAAAGCGTTTATTAGATATTCATCAGCTTAATTGATAACATTTATGTTTTATTTTTAATGAGACACCTAATTTACAAGATGTCATGCATATTTTTCAGTTTTGCGACGTCATTTCAAAATGGGAACAAGCTTTGAAATGTCTTGGACAAGGAAAAGTTGAGAAACAAAGGGTGATCAAGTTAACATACAAAAACAGGTAAATGTTATGTATTTTTTAAAGCTTTTCCTTGAGAAGAATTTTTGAAAGTTTTTTTAATTGATTTAAATGCACGATATAAGTCTTTCTAATAAAAAACTTATCGTTTTGAACAATGGTTTTTGAAGTTTGCAGGTGTTGCTCAAGCATATTTTCATATTTTTGTTTATTCACGTAAATTAATTTGCTTTTTTCCCATCCATTGTTTTTAAATTTTGTTTTGTTTTCAAATTCTTTTAAATTTGCCTAATTTTTTGCAAACATATTTTACAAACATCTTCAACTCAACCGTACGACAGAAAGAACTGAATGCATTTTAAATTTAATTAGAATATTGTATGGTTTTTTTAGACTTTACTTTAAAAGTTTGGCAAGAACAGAGACAAACAAAGAAAGATTTCTTTTGTGCTTTCAGGTAAACCATATAGAACTATCAATCTTGTAATTTCATGCTTACAAAAGCATTTGTATTACCTTTTCGTATTCTAGGATTTTAGATAGTTGATGTACCGTTAGGTCAAAGAATGAAAGATTATTTTGCAATTTTAGATTTTATTTCAGTCAAATACAGCAATCTTGTTTATTTCAAACAAAAAATATATGACTTGCATTATCTCAATTATCTAAGGTATTTTTTATTTTGCCAAGACGTCCTCTACCCGAAATATGCAGAGTTTTCAGGATTTTGTTATTTCGTGTTTTCGTGTGTAAGAATTGAAATTTTAGATCTAGTTATTTGTTTCATTTGTCATATTTTGTTCTTTATGAAACACACATTGGTTTTCTGTTTTCCAGGTCAATGAAAACATACTAGCTGGTAATTTGCAACCGGCTCCAGAGACAGCTTACCAGTTGGCAGCCTTGTTAGCCCAGGTGCCTTTTTACAAATATCTTGGTGTTTAACTTTAATGTATATTGAATAATATCGTACAGTAAGGGTTTTAATTAAAACAAAAAAGTGATCGAATTTTGAATTACATTTTAATACGTTTTTAACTTTTATTGTTTTTTTGTTTAATCTTTTCTATCGCTACTATTATTGCTTTATTTTCTGCTTTTATTTTTATGGAGTTTATCATCATTAATTTGAATTTTATGGAAACTGGATGTTGCTCGTGCGATGCGAGAGGGCAGATCATCCAACGCCAACTCGAAACCTGCTGATCACTCCTCTTCACACTAACCTGTCCAACGTTAGGGTCCTCAGTTTTGCAGTACTGCTGGCTCCGGCGTCACGTCGCAGCGTGTCCACAATGTTTACACGTCTTCTCCCCCGTCTCGTGGTGCCCTTTTTTGGCTCCCATATGGTGAAGTTGGCTTGCTGCTAGCTTGACACAATGTCCTGCCATTTTCATTCTTTCTATATTTTGTTTGTCACTCTCGGGTGGTCTTCATGTTCTTGGTGTAGTTGTTCCAATTTTCAACTGGATGTTCAAAAGAATAACTATATTTGGTTGGGGTGATAAAGATACTGTCTTCAATATATCTTATATTATATATTCAAGAGAGTTGTCCATTGCTGTGTTAAGCATTACTAAATGTTAAATTTGGGTGGTTAAATTATAATTTGTTGTTTCAGATTGAATTTGGTGGATACTCGGATAACTTCAGAAGGTTGAATGACGTTGTTAGTAGATTTGTTCCTGATTATCAGAAGGCATCGTCACATGGCGGAGACATGGGGGGAGGATTGAAAAGGTATGGTTTTGAAACCCACTTTGAGGTTTGAAGATAACTGAAGTAGCATTTATAACAGTAAAATCGTTTGAAACTTCAATTAGTACAATATGTCAAGTTGTTGTTGTTGACCACTCTGGGCCTCTCCTTTCTCCATTTTCTGCACTTGATGAGTGATGTCAGAGAGCGCAGGGAAACAAGGGACTCGTGTAATAAGGCTAGAGTAATGTGTTGGTGATGTATTGTTAAATCTAGGATATTGAAGAATCTTGAAAAAGCCATAACAACTGCACTGTGGCTGTTAAGGTAGAAACAAATTTATGAAAGTATTTAGAAAAGTATAAATGCAGAGGTTCTTTTTTGAGTTAAGTAACTGTGTATGTGTTACCTCTCCCCTTGTAAAATGAAAATTAAATAGGATTTGTTTGTTAATTGGAAATAAATCTAGGCACGAAAGGGTAAAACTTTTGAGAACAAATATAATTCATGTTGAAATTGTTTGTACTTTTGTATGAAATTGGCAGGAAGATGTACAAGAGCATCGCGGACTCTTGGTCTAATCTTCGAAGCAAGAGCATCAATGATTGTGTTAATAGTTACTTGGGGATCGTTCGCAGTTTTCCGTTGTTTGGGGCGAAGTTGGTTAATGCAAAGGTAAATTAACTATGTTTTAAGACATATTTCTACATATGGTTAAGGCAACTTTTATTTTTTTTTATTATTGTCCAGTATCATATCATTAGGGTTGGTTTAAATTACAATCCAGATTTTTTTGCACTGATTTTTAACACTGAAGCTAACTTTTTGTTACTTATTTTTACCCAATTTACTTGCAGTACTCTGCAAGTGTTAAATTTCGACGTGTGCTCAGGCAATGACGAGTTTCACGTGCAGTTTATTTGAACAATTTATTAAAGCTGCTATTTTTCACACTTATTTTTACCTGATGACAACTATTGAAATCAATCACCATGTATACTTTTGTAGAATTGCCTTGAGTTATGCAATATGCAGATGCAATATGCAAAAAATAGTTTGTTGTAATATCAATCTTCGAAAATATATTTCAATTTTAGGGATTGATCTATTTTAATCTTTGCATTTCCTTGAGGGTTGTATTGTTCATTGATAAGTAATGGAATCATGGAATCATGGAACGGTCGTCATGTGGATAAATTTGATTTCGTGTTTCATTTGATAAGGCAACCGCTTTTTCGAAGACATCCCGTTTCCTTTCCTTAACTATTTCATACCCGGATTTATTTCAAATTAACAAGAAAATTCCATCTAAATTTCATTTTGCAAGGGGTAGCACTTGCAAACCAACTCAATTCAAGAGATAAACTTGTTTTGAAATACCTGAAACTTGTCTAAAGTTACGTCTGCACTTACCTCCTGGAAATATGACGTTTACGTTATTCGGTTATGGCCATATGGCCCTTCCGGGGGGGTGAAAGGCACTCTTTTCGCTAGTTTTTGATAACCTCTCACCTCAGCTGAGCTGTTAGAAATCGATGGTAAGAGTGAAACCTTACAGGGGTAAAATAAGTTCGAAAATATTAGTAGAATAAAAATAAAATGACGCTGAGGAGGAACGTGAATATACAGCTGAGTTGGCTGTGTGTCTTGTTGTTAGATGCTCCGAAAATTGGATCGGAACCCGTGCTCTCCCAGAAAGTTTGGCTTCGGAACGCAGTGGAACGCAGGCCTTAACCGCTTGGCCACTCGAGCCATAAATTTTGATTGCATTGAGTTTGTTTTGTTTGTCCTACCCCCTGGAAAACTGAAACTTAGATAGGATTATTTTTAAACATATCCGGGCGTGAAAAAGTTATCATCTCTTACGGGACCATTATGGAATCAAGGTCATCTCGATCTTTTAATGCTATCCCTTCAACTCTAGTTTAGGGGTATGTGGTTTTTGCATTTGTTTTTATATATTTATTTCTTATTTATTTTTCCTTACCAATAGTGTAAAAATTTATCCTTTTTATTTAAATTTTTTAATTGTAAATCTTATTTTAAATGGCATAATATTACCATATATATACTTACTTACTTACTTACTTACTTACTTACTTACTTTCTTACTTACTTACTTACTTACTTACTGACTTACTTACTTACTTACTTACTTACTTACTTACTTACTTACTTACTTACTTACTTACTTACTTACTTACTTACTTA
>JAYJMH010001111.1:0-29686 GCA_036873815.1 Phacellophora camtschatica
TCTGATGCAGTAAACGTAGCTGAAAATGAGATGACACAAATAAACATTATTTTATGTCACAAAAATAATATAAAAAACGATGAAGATTTAGAAAAAGTTTTTATTTCTTTTGACAGATTTTTGGTTTTTATTGTGTGCTATTTATGATTAGAAAGTGGTATTACTCGATTCTTTGTTTGGGTTTTTGCTTCATTTCATTCTTTCTGTCACAAACAATCATAAACTTTAAGTATTTGGGAAGATAGATGATAAGCCCAAAGAAAGACTTTGAAGTCAGAAAAGAACTGGCTTGGGCAGCATGTCACAATCTTAGCATTATATAGCACTCAAACATAAAAAAGAACATCAAGAAATGAATTTCCTATCAACCGAAGAGCCTATACTTTTTATGGCGCAAAAACATGGACAGTAACGGAGACATTACGGAGGGGCGGAAACGTCCGGATGGATGCTACACACGGATGCTCAGGATGGCATATAACGTCTCCCGGAAGGACAAGGTGAGGAACGAAGACCTACTCGACAGGTGACTTCCTGCATCCTCAAAGGTTGCCTCACGAAGACTCAAACTGGCTGGACATTGCGCTAGGCTTCCAGAAGAGGTAGCATCAAAGTTAGATTTATGGGAACCATCGCAAAAAAAGATGACCGTCGTCGAGAGGAGAGCAGTCACGTATGTGGATATACTGAAAGAAGATACGAGATTGGAGACCACGGTGAGACTGAAGACTGCAATGACGGAAAGGAACGGATGGAGGAAACGTGCAGACGCGAGAAAGAGCTCGGCAAAGGTAAGGTCATTCCTTCAAAAGCATACCATAATTAAAAAAAAACAGCGGTGGTATGGATTAGTGGATATTAAATCAAAACAGACATAATGCTCTTGATACATGACAAATACTAACTGCATATTTCGTTTCAATAATGCATTTTGGAATGTGTATTAATACGAACAAATAATATTTGTCATGCATCTAAGGATGACCTGTTCTGATTTATCTCTACTATCACCAAAGACTGCGGTTGTAGCTGATTATTTCGATTTTTTTTGTGCGTACCGTACTCTATCTCTTACCCATTTCAAGTGTGCCTTTTCGCCTATGCACATACCTGAATTTGACTTTGGATTTCGTCACTTATTTTCGGCATATATGGTTTAATTAAAACAGCCAAAAGACCAGACAAGTTGCAAGCCAAACTAATTACTGCTCCCGCCCGATTTCTGTTGAGTAAAAAACGATACCATTGTGTGCTTGGTTCATTATGATAGATGCTGATAAATCAATGACAATGGGTACAAGAATTATATGCTAAATTGTGTATATTACACTACAATTGTACTTATGAGCATTTTATAAAACATCTTTCACAAGAAACCGTTGGCCAATTTATCAAGAAAATCAAAAACCTGTTTTATCTTCAATCAAACAAAAATAATTAAGAAACTTACGTAAACTTTAAGTAACAAAAATGGGTTTAAATATAATTAACCTTTGTGCCAAACCAAAACCAAGCTAAGTTTCTTATTTCAAAATAAGAATACGCCATGTTTTCTTGCATCATTAACATCAATCAAATCATCAAGTTCATAGTTACCTTTCCTGTTCGCTTCCTTTGACAAGAACCCAGGGTTTGTTACTTTGCATGTATTGGTTTCCAATCTTTGAAATACTAAGAATGTGTTTTAGACCATCTCTCAATCTTTAAAAAGAACATAATAACCTTAAACGTTGACAGAGATTTCTTTTGCCTGCATATAATTTCAGAAAAGAATTTTCATATCCAAATTTTAAAATGTACCTTTGGCAATTTAACAAAATAAATTTCATAAACAATTTTCCTGGCAAACAACGCGCTTTCTGATGCTTACGAAACAAAGTTTTGATTTCAACAGATATTTTTACCCAAATTTCCCAACCAAATGTCTTACTAAGACATAATTTAATCAAAACACTTTGCAGGTTTGAGCTAAAATCATAATCATTTAGAAAACTCTCAGATTTTGAAGTTTTTCCCATGTCATTTGTTAAGACCAGTTCAATTTCTTCCCCAGACTCGAACACAACATGCACAAAATGCCAGATATCTTGAATTTTTTCTTCATGTAATTTCCTACCGAATTGAGCAGAATATTTGACTCCTTCTTCCTGATCCTAGATTATGTAACTATATGTTGATTTTGACAAATGAACATAAACATAATTATGACACCAGACAACGTAAACATTACATGATATCAAAGGCAAAGAAACATTGGGGTGATAAAATGCTCAATTAGGGAATGAACTTGATCATACACTGCAAAATACTAAAAGTCATAAAACGTTTTCATATAAATTAAAACGAGAAATGATATCAAAAATATTAAAATAAATAGTGATAATTGTGTATCAAACCTAAGCTTCTTAGTTGATTATATTATATTATTATTACATATACCCGTACACTTATACCAAATTTTATTGTACCTTTGCATGTTTGTTACTGTTATTGTTATATCTTTATGTTATATCTTATTCTGGTTACCCGAATTATCTTGCTTTTACATATGGATCAAGAAGCTGGTACTGGGATTGTCCAAAAATAAAGAGCCTTTCAGTGGGGGTATTCCACTAAATGAGCTAATGAAGAAGATAAATTAATATGACTACAACTATATATTTTCTTACTTGATCTTTTCCAGACAATCAATATATGACTTCAAATCTCGATTGATGGATGCCAAGAAGATTTCATCTTCTTGCGTCAATGTAATCTCCTGAATTCTGCTTTCAAAATTGTTTTTCAGAAACATCAAGGCTCTGTGGAATGAACAAAGCAAATTCTCAAAAATTATATTTCTTTAAACATAAAAGTATGTTTATGAAAAATTACATTTTATAACCGTCTTGCTTTATTGGGAAGAAATCTCCAAACTACCTTGCAGTTAAATTTTCAAAATATTATGACAAGAGCTTACGTAGAATTAAAACCAAATACAAAAGTATTGATTAAAACCAAATACGCAAGCTATGACTGACTTTTTTACAAATTCAACAAAACACCCAAAAGCAAGGATGCACCAGTCGATTCGGTAGAAAATAAAATATTTCTTGTAAATGTAGAATTAAATTCTTTTTAATTCAATAAACGCCCTAAAGGAAATATGGAAATATAAACGCCCTGACGTATTCGTCATAATCATCATCATCATTATCTCTTCCCAAAGGATTGTGTGGGTTCTTAATAAGCTTGCGTTGAGCTTTACCTGTTTATAAAGTTACCAAGATTATTCAGTAGTTCAGAGTTATTTCGCATCACAAAGTCTGCCCAACTAAATACACTGTCCTGCAATAAAATTCAGAATATAAATATAAATTAATACAAATTAATACAAAATAATAAAAATTAATGTAAATTAATATAAATTAACATAAATTACCATAAATTAATATAAATTAATATAAATCAATATAAATTAATATAAATTAATATAAATTAATATATAAATGAAAAAAGGTAAAAACTCATGCAGAAAAACTTTTCAAAAAATACCGAGTCACCCACAAAAAGCTATTTCCATTTGCAGGGCAGTAGCTTGAAATCTGTGAGACTACAAATCTCAAATTGTGCACAAAACGACGTCCAAAGGGCAAACTTAAAGCTTGAAATATCATTAAGTCATCTTTAAATTTAAATTACACTAATCCGCGAACTGGCAAGTTAATTTGAAGACACGTCATTAATTTCCAGTCCATGTCTAAACATTATTTATTTCCAGTCCATAAGCAATTTTAATTTCCAGTAATTTGGAAAGGTAAACGTGATGGCAGATGACTGGATAATATCCTAAACTCTAACTTTGTCTTTCCAACGTCATTTTGAGTACAATTTTAAATTTGTAGTCTCACGGATTTGAAGCTATGGCGCTGCAATCAGAGGTAATCTTTTTCGGGTTCACCCGGTACTCAGCTTCATAAAATAGAGTAGACTGACTGACTGAAGTTTCGTATGAATTAAATTGGCAGGAATGTGGGTTTTTCACGTTTTTAAAAAATGCGTAAAAGAAGATCCAAATTGCACAAAACCAAATGAGAACTTAATAAAAATTTAAAGCAGGACCAAAATATTGTTTATAAACAATCAAGCTGCCGGTTGTCAAAATAACGAAAATGGAAGTTACGATATTTTAAATTTACCAATGAAAACAATAGTAGAGCCAATGCTCAAAATAGCCAAATTAAAAAACAATGCATTAGGAATCGGAAATTCAACAAAAAAATAATGGGGTCGTTCCTTGCGTAAAGTTTAAATAAAAATTACAGCATAAAATCTTATTTTAATCATTAAAATACTGTTATTCCAAGTTTGATTTAAAAAGCGAAGCAAAAACAAGATCGTTACAATTTCACAAATTAATTCTTTGCTCAAAAAAATTACCTGGCTTTCAGGTCTCGAAAATAATAGATAAAATCTGAAAATATCAGCTGGAATTCCAGTGGCCTCCGCATTATCACCAAAAACACCAACCCCTCTGCTCTTCGAAAATTTTTCGTCTTCGTAATTCAGATATTCTGGAATAAATATAGATACGTCATTAATATTATTACGTCTAACACAGATTCTACCTAAGATAAACACAATATATTTGGCACAGCTTAAAAAAATATACGAGAAAGGAATAGCAACAATATAAATAGACAAATAGTTTGTATGTTTGTTGCCCCAATGACAGTTACAATGCAATAAGATAAGCCACAGGTGAGTTGGGATGTTTTTCGTGCAGTGAGGTAATTAATCACGGTTAAGTGGGAGGCATCATTTCAAGCGAAACTATAAACATGTAACTCAGCTTTCTCATTACCTTTTAAAGTCTCTTACATCCATGTCAACCAAGAGCAAAATTTTAAAAACCACTGTTTGTTTTGACTGAAAGTTTATCTACTGATAGTTTGCTTCCTTCTGTGTCTGCTTTGAAAACACAATTTTGAAGCATTTTGACGGTGATTGGTTTTCAGCTGAAATTAGGCCATATTAGGCCAATTTTCCATGCTGTTATGTCACGCCCGGATTTAATTCCAATAAAACAGGAAAATCATATTAAAGTTTTAACTTTGCAGGGGGTGGCACAATCAACCCACCGTAATATCATAAACTAACATACAAATTTCTAACAAGAAAATTCTCACTTCATTTACCCCCTAAAATTATGACGTTTAACGTTGCTTAGTAATGAGCCGTATGGTCCATACAGGGGTGAAAATGGGTAAACACACCTGTTGCGCTGATGTCATTTAGCAGTGTGTAATTATCGTCTGCTCCAAGCAAAGAACATGGGAATATCACAGTGTGAAAAGGTACGTTGTCTTTGGCCATAAATTGTATAAGGCGAACCTGCAGAAATATGACAATTAATGAAATTAGAAAAATAATTATTACTGTTCGAACGACGGGGAATTTCGTAAAACAAAAGATTGCGGTTTCAAACATGACAATCTGATTTGCAATTTAAAAGAATACATTTCACACCTCTGAATGCGTCCAATCAAATCAAAATAAACAGTTAAATCAAAATATTATGGTTTTGTTTATTATGATTAGCTTGGCTGTGTTGAAAGTGTGAAATCTATTCTTTACAGTTACAAATCACATTGTCATATTCAGAACTAAATCTATTGTTTTAAAGAATTATCTCTTGTTTTGGTTGACAATACAGTTGAAGCCCGCTATCTCGAACTCGAATGCGAATTTGTCCGACGGGGAATACGAATTTGTTCGAGGTACTAACTAGCCGAACCGAAACTAGCGCTGAAAGTTCTCAAGGGAAATACAAAACAGTTCACGTTAACCAGGGTTTCGAGTTAAGTAATTTCGAGGTGTTAAACTGTACAAAAACGTAGGGTCGCTTCAACACTAAAAGTTTCCTTCTAAGTTTCCCAACAAAGTGACTCAATAAAAAGATGATCCAATCAAAAGTCTGTAGAAATATATGTTCTTGTCACAAATATATGAAATTATAATTAGCTCTTCTTGTCAAAGTGAAGTAAATTTCCCTTCAAGATAATTAAAACTTTAACCATTTCACGCCCGGATTTATTACTGTTAAAAAGGCAAATCCAATGTAAGTTTCATTTTGAAGGGGGGGAGCACATTCAAATCAACTTAATTCAAGCGATAAACTTACGTTGAAAAATATGAAATTAATGTGAAGTTCTGCCCGTATTTACCCCCTTGAAATATGACAGTTTATGCTGTTTATCAATAGGCCATATGGCCCTTCCCAGCGTTAAAGGGGTCAAAGTTTCTAAATTTATCTGACAACCCAGTACTAGCTTCCTGATCTATATGCAAAAGATCGTCTCCCCTTGTATATAGGCCCTACAAATTACACTTTACGTCGAAGGCCCTTTTGTTTGTGACTGTCCAAAAGAAAAAGTTTAACTTTCATAGCACGTAACACAACCGAAATCTGATGTACCTGACTTGGATTTTTCCACCATTTTTCCCAATGTTCAGTGTACTTTGCAGTTATCGAAAGATACCTAAAACAAACAAATTATGATTTAGCTGTGAAGAAGCCCTTTATGCCAGGGCGAAATATTAGCAACAAAAATATTGTTGAATTTATCGTCTTTTTGCGTTGTTTCTGTTTTTTTTATTTTATCTCTACTTGGATCGAACGAGGAGTATGCAATATTGTGACCTTTTCTGAAAGCACAAAATCCTCATTGGTTGGCCAAAACTGTGAGTAAACATCATTCTTTGATAAAAATTTTAACATAATTAAACATCATTTTTTTATATTCTCTGAATCACTGAGTAGCGTTAAAATGTTTGAATGGTCGATCTCCTTGTTTTTTTCTTGCTCAAATTGAATAACATTAATACATCGCGGTACTGTTACACCGAGATCATATTAGATTAGCTTGTTGAAATAAAATGAACTGCATGACCTGCTTTTGACGTTTTTTTTAAATTATTTTTGCAGATTAAATCTAAATGTCTTGGTTCATATTTGTTTATTGAGATTCGTTCAAATCGCTCAAAAACATGGAAGTCAAAGAGATTAACTTTTGTGTTAATCTTATTCTATTTGGTTAGGAGAAAACAATAAGATCAAACATTCAAATATTTGAACGCTATGCTCTGAAGCACTTGACCAAAATCACAGTAATTCATGGGATATCTTTTCAAGAGAACACGCTATAAGACTCTAGCTAAACAAGCTGTAATTTGCTTGATAAAACATTTAAAAAATAAATTAATAACGCATCAAATGCCAAAATTAATAAAAAAGAAAAAAAAAATACCGCCTGAACTTTTAAAAGTTCTTACCCAATTGGAGCATCAAACCAAACATAGAAGACTTTATCTTGGAAACCTTTCATTGGAACAGGCGTGCCCCATTTTAAATCACGTGTGATACATCTAGGTTTTAAACCATCTTGTAGCCATCCTTTTGTAATTTGGCGAGCATTTGAAGTCCAGTTACCTGCGAACAACAAACAAATCTTGGCACACAGGGACAATTTCTTGAACCCAGGTTAGATGTAAATAAACTAAAATTCATTTTTATCTTTATATTCGATAGCAAGATTATCATAATAAAATTTTATTGTAATTTATTTTATCTATTATATTTATTATACTAATTTATATTGAAAGTAATTTTTTTTGTATGAAAAATATAGCCAAATATGTATCATGGCAATGGACAGCGGGTCAGTGACCCCATCTGACACCTATCTTCTCAGCCCCCTGTTGATATAAAACAAGAAACGGTAGCTACTCGTTAAAATTCAAAACTGAAAAACGACTTACCATTATGCATTGAATCATCTACCCAATTCTTTAATTTTTCTTCAATCTGTAAAAACGCAACTATTTTTCAACAAAGGTTTTCCATTAGCATTATAAAACCCATTAAAAAATGAAGTCGAAACATTTAATGCACGTTTTTAATAAAAACAAATTTCATACACGATTTTTACCAAGAACAGCTATCCAGTCGAGGCTGGTGTTTCTTATTATTTTACTCCATTTCAGCACTAAATGTTCTTTATTTTTGTTCTTATTTTTCTTCAACCGTTCTGATACAAAAAGGAGCTTTAAGACAATTGCAGTGACCAAATGTACTATTTTCGTATGTCTATGTTGATTATTACATTGTGCATGAAGTATTTATGTAAAAATCCATCTTTGTTAATCTTTATTTTTTTGTTTTTCAAATCTGAGTTATTTTTTGTGTGTTTCTTATTTTTTTTCTTATTTTTCTTTAACACTTATATATATAAACAAGCTATTAAAATGTTTTTGAAGTAATAAAACGCGGAGAGAAAAATTATTATGCTCTCAGTTTTACCTCAAAGATAAAAAATGATCAAGAAATTTTCTGTCCTAAAATTTACAATTTCTTTAAAAACTAAGAAACGACAGTACATTACTGATTTGATTTTCTTGAAAATTGATATATGTAATGTATCCATATAATCTAAAATGCATCCATACAATCTAAAATGTATCGGTATAATCTAAAATGTGTCAATATAACCCAGGCCAAGTAAACATTCAGGGCTTTGTTCTCAGATTATAATTCTTCTAAACAGATCATACACAATGCTAAAAATAACAGAGAAGTTTCCTTCGATTGATTACAATAAATTACCTTTGGAAGATCCAAAAAAATATGCTGGCTTGTCCTGACTTTTGGTTCTGTGCCACACATTTTGCATCTAGGAGACTACACAAAATATTCTATACATAAGATAGAAAACAGATTACCTTATCATTAGAAAATTATCTTATCGAGTGAAGTTTACCTTATCAACTCCTGACTTTTTGAAGCCTGATAAACCCACAAGTTGCCATTTCGTCCACATCTTTGCCATTAACCGCTATTTCATCTTGATTTATGATCAGTAAGTTGACGTATATCTTTATTACAAAATGAATCAGCCACACAAATCACGATCAGAGTAGACTGGGCCATCCGTCGTGCTCCCAGTGGTTATGATAAGATTTCCCTGTTAACCAGAAACCTTTTGCAAAACTTACAATTATTGAGTGATTGATTGGTTAACAGAAAAGTAAACTTTATTACCTTCAAATCAATTGCATTGATAAGTTTCCCACATGCATCACATTGATCGCCTCGAGCATCCTACGATTTTTAATGGACAACTTTGAGAAGTAATATTTCCAAATTTTATAACAAAAACAAAATTGAAGTATCGTTGCTTACCAAAGGGTTGTAGGAACCGTAATGTTTTACTTGATTATTGTGTTTGGCTTCAGCTATCTTTCATTTTGACCTCTGCGGTGGACAGCAGCCCAGCTGATATTGCACCACTTTCAGAAGCAGAGACTGGCATGGTAATATCAGAGTACTAAATTCTTGACTTGGCTTAGTCTTACTACTTGCTCCCAAGTTGACTATTGATTTTTCGTGCATTTTACAATCGCCTCATTTAATAAACTTCACACATTAAATGTACTTTTAATATCTAAAAATGCCCCAAAACAAGAAATATGTAAGTTAATGTTTCTGCTTTGAAACAACGTTTGAATCACTTTAATCTGTTAATCCCCTAATACTATATATCATGTCAAAGAGAGAAACTCTTTTTTAGGTTACCCGGTATTTCAAAATTTCTACCTGGTATGAACCTACCTCGTACGAGCAAAATGGACACGTTCCTTCAACAAATCGATCAGCTAGAAATCTAAAAATAAAACAAAAAATGCTGGATTGAAGTTCATGTTTCGTGAGTTAATTTTTTCCTCAAATTAACTTAATGGTTATTTAAAACAACAAAATTCATTTAAACGTAACAAAATTTTACGGTATATAAAAAATTTATAAATAACAAGATCAAAAAATATTTTTGCTGCAAAATCTCCTTTTGGAATAGATTATTTTTAACCTTGCACGGAACTGGTCCTAAATATAAACTTCCCTGCCATAAATAAAGTACAAGTGGGATCGAAAAGGCACCTTTTCGTTGCAAACATATAAACACACTGACAAACAAACAAAGTAAAAAAAATTGTACTTCAAAAATATATAGAATTTTTCACGACGTTTCGGGCTTAACCAGTTATCAAATGCAACAAAACTTGATAAACGTCTTGAAAAATTCTATGTATTTCGAAGTGCAATTTTTATAACTTTATTTGTTTGTTTTTATTGAAATTATTGCACAACACGCAAACAAAACGATTTTTCACAAATAAATATACTAACCTGTTGCATTTGATGCATTGAAGCTGCTCCAAACTATCCTCAAGTAAGAATTTATTCTTGTCTAACTTCCAGAAAATATCTTGGGCAATCCTAAAATACACAGTCAAAATATCAAGTTTCAAAACGAAAATTATGAAACAACACATTATACCCGTCACGTGACTTATTTTCACACCTAATGTTTAGGCATGTTACAGTAATTTAAACAGACGACTCAGTAGCAAAAAATATGGGGAATTGTTAGAACAAAATTTAAATACAATTTTTCCGAACTAGTTTGATTATTTGGAGTTCCTTACCCATTGATTCTTGAGGCCCTCTCAGGCTCTGTGTTCCGTAGTTCCATGAAATATTTATACATGTTCTTTTGGCTTTCTAAAAGTTCCCTAAAATTATACCCAAAAAGTTCCCAAAACTAGAAAAACGCCTTCAATTATCCTTGTATCCCTATTAAAACGTAGAATGTTCCCCTGTCCCAATCAATAAAAATTGTAAGTTCCTATGTTTCTTAGAACCCAGGAAAAGCAGCCGCAATTTTGGTGATGGTATTAAACTTGCTACCAACTTTAAATTTTGCGTATTTTTCTGCCCGTCACTGCATGTAACTTCTCTTTATTGCTTCGGTATCTTAGCTAGGCTAAATATGACTTTTATATCGTACAAACGTCAGTGTTAGGCCAGCAAAGTATTAATTTAGCAATCGATCATTAACAAAGCCTGCAAAGTTGCTCATTTTTATGGGGTTTGTACCGGGTGACGAAAAAAATTCCCTGAAGTTTGAAAAATCACAAAAATTCGAGTGTGTTACCAATCAAGCTCATTTTTACGTTGCCATGTACAAGAACGGCTAAATTAATTGTTGCAATGTCAAAAATTTTACCAGCACATTAAAAATAATGTATTTGTTTCGGTTTAAAAGCGAACTTGTTTTGATGCATGTCATAAGTTGTTATGAGAAATAAATAAATAATGTTATTGCAAGTTGCCATTACTTCATATTGTTAGAAATGTTATAAATATGATGCAAAAATATCATTTGTTGCGTTAAACGCTTTAAAAGACTTTTTATTAAAATTACAAAGGTTTTGAAAAACATTAATTTGGTCCTTCTTATTTTAGCAGAAAAACAAATTTTTGAAATTCATAACAAAATCAAATGTTGGTGCTTTTTCAAATGTCTGAACATTTTTTGGGCCACCCAGTATGAAAATCAACTTCGGTTACCACCACTCTACTTCACAGAAGTTTATGTAATACTCAACGGCATGGCCGCACTTAGATAGGTAGATACTATAGATCACGGTGCAGACAACGAGAACACCATCTCTAGATATATGACAAATAACAGTTCGTTCTCGAAAAGTTATTTTGAAATGTGTGTCTTAAGGACGAATAATACTTGTCATACACCTAGAGATTGTGTGTTTCCTCACCTCCACTATGATGATATACGTCGACCACTTAGATATCGTCATATTTGACTCAGATTAAAGATTGTAAAACCCTCATTTTTAGAAGAAATTAAAGCACAAATATTAAAAGAAAGTTCACTGTCGTAAACCAGGCATGTTTGTTTTATGAAGTAAGCAAATAACAAGTTTAGTTTCATATTCACTTCAACATATACAAAAATGTCCAGTTTCTGCCTCTTTATTACAGTCATTACATAGCACTAGTTTGGCTAAAACTTTAGTTTGGTGTTTGAAGCCTTTATTTCTGCAATAAAAAAAACCACTCACTTGGTTTGTTCCTCGGTTGTTGTTCTTCCAAAAAAATCAAATTCAATATTAAACCACTTGTAGACATCTGCATGAAGTTTGTTATATTTATCACAGATCTGTTGTGGTGTCATACCCTCTTGAATGGCCTAAAATAATATCACAACAGTAAATCGCAAAATTTGTTTGGCGAAATAAAAACGAATACATCGCCAAACAACAAAACCAGGGATATTTAGATTCAAAACGAGTTCAAGTGCCAGTACGGACAGTAAACTCTAAATTCATTAGAGTGTACTAAGGTTGGACAGTACACTCTAATAAATGATTCAGCAAAAAGATAATCATTTATCTTACTTTCCACTTTCAGAATATCAAAATAACTTCATAGATTAGGCCTTCTCGCTGTCGCCCTTCCCGCTGCCTCCCACATTTTGATTCCGTTTATATTTCCAATTTGCACGTAAATCCTAGTCTGTTGGTATTTGGACTGAAAATCTGGCAAGCCTCCACAACTTGTAGTGGCACTAATCACAGCGCTGCATTCTGGTCACATGGCAATTTTACCGCTTGTGATTGGATTATTTTCATTACCTTAAGATCGAGGCTTAACGTTCGGATTTTTCGAACCAATACACAACTACTGATTGGCCTTTTGCAATTGCACTTGAGTTCAGTCGGCAATTCAGGCTTCGTCTTTTTCGAAAGCGAGATCTGTCAAAAAAAGGCCAGTATTTTGACTGGAATGCTATGAGTCGTGTGTTAGAGCGATTAGAGCCATTACTTCGATGATTGTAGTTCTACGCAAGTCTTCAAGTCTACATAAATCCCGCTTAACGGTTGATTTTGCAGAAGGGTATCACAATTATACGAAATCAATTGAAGAGAAAACCCTATATTAAAACCTATGAAATAATTGAAATATTCCGATGTGTTTACTCATGGAAATAGAAACGTTGTTTATCAATGGACGAGTGAATCTTAAAAACAATTTACGAGAGGGGATTCATTGTAAAGGGCACATGGGTCTAACCTTTGTATTCAGAATAGTCCCGCTCATTTGTTTCATTTCACTCTGATGCGCATCAAAAACAGCAGTCTTTGAGCCCTGTGACACAGGTCTCTTGTTATCAAAAGTGTTCAGCACGTATCTATTTGTATGTGTAGACTATTTTTACGTGTAGACTATTTGCATGTGTAGACTATTTGTCTGTTTAGAAAAAATGAATTGCTCGTTGACGAAACTTATCATTATCAAAATTGTTCCGAGTGAAGTATTTTGAGTTTTATCCAGCCACAAAAAGTGCATTTTACCGTTGGGGAGAAAAGAATTGGCGAAGAAGTCTGTATTTTAAAACAATGGACTATATGACCATGTAAATGTCTCTTTCCTGTGCAGTGCCTGTCAAGAGTAGCATATAGTTATTCTTGAATAAAAGTTACCTTCGTCTCCGTAGCAGTACCATACTCATCCGTGCCACAAATGTAAATAGAATTGTAATTTCGTAGTCTGCAGTATCTACAACAAATATTAAAACATAGAGCATCCACTCACTGGCCAAACAAGCTTCATTTATATGACTCGCCCCCCCCCCGTCCCAAACGCTTAATAGCGTAATAAGAATACTACAAATTGAAAAAATGACAGGAGGCAAAAAATCAAGCAGATACAGTGAAAGATTCTTCAAGCACATTGAGAAAAACTACGGAATGTCCATGATTACACCCCCTATTTATGTTCCCAAATCAGGCGATTAATATAAGAGTTCTGATTTTTTTCAGGAGATTACTATGGGTGTTCATGTCCATCTAGCCTCTTCTGGCGCAAGTTGATACTAACTAGTACTAACCTACAGTTATTAATAAACAACGATGCAAAGAAAAAAAATACAATTTTGAAATTAAGAAATATTGAATCGTTCTCCCTCCCGCCATCCGCCATATATTTGTTTGTGACAATTTTGGTCAATCAACGATCCTATAAGCTGACGTTTCTTGCAAGTCACAAATGTTTTTCTGAAGATCTGTATTTATTCCTATCCTTCCCGAATTTATCTCCAATTGACAGGAAAATCATATCTAAATTTCTTTTTGCAAGGGGTAATACTTACAAACCAACATAAATTCCCAAAAAAGATTAAGTCGAAATATCTCAAATTAATACAAAGTTCTGTAGGCATCTACCTCCTGAAAATGTGACGGTTTACGTTGTTTATCAATTGGCCATCCGGCCTTTTCCGGGGTGAAATGAAAGGAATATATGAAACTTTACTTTCAGGAAATCTGACTTGTCTCTCATTTCGCTACTCAGGCTCAAGTTTGCCGGGCCATCACACTGGCCAGTACATTTTTTCCTGATAGTATATATTAAATGTAATGTAAATTTCCAACAACAAAATAAACAAAAAACACCGCACAACCTTACCTGGCGTAAATATCGCCACTTAAAACACATCCAATTATGTTTCCAAGATGAGGAACATTGTTTACATAAGGTAGAGCACTCGTTATCAGAAGATTCTTCTCGCCATCACGAGGCAAGCTAAGAAACATAAATATATAAATATATAAATATGCACCATAATAAGAAAATCATTTTAAAATTAAAAAGAACAGATTTTTTTATGAGCTCAGGAAACATGACACCATTTGTTTGCTATGAGCATTTGAGGTTAAACAAAAACTTTTTTCTCCAAAAAAGACATCTATTGCAACTAAACTTACATAGGTGCCTCGTATTTTCGCGGTTTCGCTGCACCAGCTCTTCCGCCGAGCCAAGCTTTCCTAGCAGATTCGATATCTCCTGCAGTAAGTCCTTCAGTTACCTGAAGCAATGCGAAAAAGAAGTTAGATGCATGAAAAAATATACCTTAGGCCTCTAAGCGGTATTACATTATATAACAAGGGCAGATTTTATAACAATAGTGAAATCGACACGCCAATTTCAAAGCGATTTGCCATTCAAGACAAAGCAAATTCTCTGAAGCAAAAAATCAAAACATGGTTTTGTTCGTTTTCATTTTCGTCTTGCGAGAATTCGCTTTGTCTTCGATGGCTAATCGCTTTGAAAATGGCGTGTCGATTTCAATATTGTTACAAAATCTGCTCTTGTTCCTTAGGCCAAACTTTTTACGAATTTTCATGATAGATAAAATGTAATAGATATAGTAATAAATAAAACGTTACAATTTATACGGCGGTAAGCAACAGGAGAAAACAAACCAGCCCTCTACATGAAATGATAAAATATGAAACAAATCTTAGCTCGTCTTATCCAAGTTCTAATTAATAAAAAGTGTTAATACTGACCTCTTCCTGTGTCACTTGCTTGTTATTTCCTGAAGAAAAAAAACAGATATCATCATTGTCACAAATCAATTTGAGTATATATCAATTAGTTTTTTTTAGTTGTAGTTATTTTTTCATTCTTTAAATTCCATTTTCAATATCATGCAACGTTAATGTGCAGATAAATTTTCACATGCCTGCTACTAGTGATAATCACTATATGAAGATTTCATATTATATAAGATTGAAAATTTCATATTATATAAGAGATTTAACCGCGAAAATGTTTTACGGTGTAAAAAGTGACGTTCATGGTCAAATCACATATAAATTTTAAAATTTTGGATCTCAAAATAATTAATACTGTTACACATGGCAGGTGTGTAAAATTTGTGTGGGGAGATTAACCTTGGCATAATGAATTCGATTCTAAGGTCGATTAGTTCGTATGAAACTTTAAAGAAATTCCATAACGGCGGAAATTCCATTAGTAAAACAGCAATGCAAAACAATAGATGAAAATTTAATAGCAGAATTACAACAATTGAAATAAATATTCGAATGTTTGGGAATTATTTAAAAGATGATACCTCTCAGTAAGTAAAATAACGAGAAGAGAGCAGCCTTTTAAAAACTTAACAATCCGGGATTAAAGGATTTAAGTATTAAAAATTACAGAACAAATGGAATAAATTACAAATTTTAGATCAACATTAATTGTTTTAAGCAACAAGATTATCTAAATTAGATTCCTAATAAATGTTTGTGTCATAAGCAAACAAAGAAAAAACTTTAATTTGTGATTTACATTAGGTAATCGTTCATGTGTAAAAGGACCAAGGAGGTTCAGAGTAAAGAACTAAGTACGGAACCCTGAGGTTGCAGGAAATGTTTAAATAGTTGGAGTTACTGTCATCAATAAAAACGTGTTGTTTGTTGTCCAAAAGATTTCAGCCATATACTTCAGAGTTACTACCACAACATACCTTTATCTTGGTTTTTGGTGGCGAAACAATTTGGAGGGAGAGAATAACCTTGTAACGACTCCTGCAAATATTATATATCAATGAAAACATGAAACATGAAAACTAAAAAGTTTAAAACAGGTTTCTTACTAAAAACGTACCAATCAAAACACACAAACTATACAAATTCAAACTTGTGAGTCGTCTAACTGAAACAGAAACCATACAATTGGCAAATGAACAAAGTGGATCGCAAAGAAAAAATAAAGAAAATTAAACTGTTAAATTTTTTAATACAAAATTGAAGAATATCTTTTTGCAGACCTTGAATGCTTCAATTCCTTTTCCGCCTGTTACAGTTGCGATTGCTTTCGAAAATGATTCTTTTGATGATAATTTTTCAAACCAAGAAGTCAAGCACGAATACTCCGACTTCAAATCTAAATAAAACATATACATAAAAATTCCGGTTAAAGCAGTGGTCGAATGATCCAACATCTTACCCAACATTTCACAAAACATTTTATTTTAATAATACTCAGTGCTGGGGTGATCGAGCATTTGAAAACAATGGAGATATTGGCTGTTATGATAGCTCGCTTCTAACCAAGAGCAAATTTCATCCAATATTGCTGAGCATGATGTTGGGTCACCAAAAATAATGGTTAAATGATCCAAAATTTCACCCAACATTGATGTTTTGTGATTTCCAAAAATCAGGATATGGGAAATGTAGGATATGTTGACCTGGACTTAATGATAAACTTCATTGAGGAACAGCACAAACAAATTTTATGCACCAGTTATTAGTTTACATTTAAAAAATATTAAAATAAATTTGCAGTGGAGTATTTATTATCACATATTTAAAGACTGGCTGTTCACCAAATGTCAACAAGCTGGATCAGATTAAAAACTTCATTATGTTTTGTGAAACATTTTTACATTTTGGCGTTAACTGAATTGTGTGTGTTGGTCAATTTATTTTAAATCGAATAATTACAATTTACAATAGTATCTAATTATAAAAAAAAACTAATCTAATTGGGAAAGAAAGTGCAGTTATTCGCGGTAGCCAATTCTAATCTTGACCCCAAACAGTTAATTTGCTTTACTCAGAGCGTGTGCAATGTGATAGTTTCATAAAACAGCATAATATTTTCTATAACAATAAATTATCATGTTTTGCTAAACTTTTATATATCTACTATTCTCCAAATAGGCACGCTAAATTAGATATGAAATATATCCTTTATCACAGAAAGTCAACTTTCTGCTTGGTGTGATCAAATTTTATTTGCTAAATTTTATTTTCAGCAGTTTATCATTGTAAACAGTTTGATGAAATTTCCATATATTTTCACAATTTTACCATCAGCAAAGCTGCAATTCATTTGCATGTCTGTGTTTCATTAAGTCTCCTCTTGGCTAATAGCAAATTCAAACATTGTAATTTGTTTCTTCAAATACTGCCAAAAATTTGTTAGTGTGCCTAAAAACGCATACAACTAAAATCACAGATTGATTTTCCACAAAATTCAGATGTAATGATAGTTAACAATACGTATCTATAATAAAACATTCCTTTTCTGGAAAACGATTTTCAAATAATTTAGCTCACCAGAAGTTCCTTGGTTTCCATTTACCACACCAAACAAAGATCCCCATATGACAACGTCAGCCACAGTCAAAGAGTCCTGTCAAAAACCACTGTCAAAATTATGGCAACAATGACAGAAATAAAAAATACCGTAATAATTCGACCTTTGACAGGGGGGGTTATTCGAGATGAGAACTTATTCGAGAGGGGGGGGGGGCTTAATTGAAAGTCAGCTTCCCTAAGATTATTATCTAAAAAAGCACAAGTATTATCTATGAAAAATGTACCTATTCAATATGTACCTATTAAAAAAATATTGTACCTATTAGAAAAATATTATTTAAAAAGAGTATTATCTGTTTTGACAAAGTAAGGGGGGGCTTATTCGAGAGAAGGGGCTTACTAGAAAAATTACCTTCAAGGGGAGGGGGGCTTATTCGAGAGGGGTGTTACTCGAGAGGGGGGCCTAATCGATTTGTTAGCGTAACAACAACCTAAAGAAAAACCATGATAAAAGCAACCACATTGTCGCTGATTGGTTAGATGTATTGGTTAGATGTCAGAACGTAAATCACTCACTCACAACCCTTTCACCACGGGAAGGGTCATATGACCCATTTCCGAATAACGTAAAATATCATTTTTCCAGGAGGTAAATACAGTCATAGCTTTACATAAATTTAAGATATTTCAACACAAGTTTATCTCTTGAATTAAGTTAATTTGCAAGCGCTACCCCCTGCAACATGAAATTTAGATGTGATTTTTCAGTTAATTGGAAATAAATCCATGAGTGAAAGGGCTAAGGTCAGTTATCAATTCATGGATTTCGATGTACAACAGAATTACTGAAGATTGCCTAATTTAATTTTTATTCACCAAATCAGCTCCATGATAGGGTGCCTTTTAAGTACTAGATGTGTAAATTTAACAATCACTTTCCCTTTCTGACAAAGGATTTGAGACTGCGGAATTCAACTGCATCAACAATATTATTTTTATTATGTCAATTAAAAATCAACTGAAATTCATAATAAAAAATTCAAAAATACAATATGACCCACCAGCATAAAGAGTTTTATAAAAACATACATACCCCCAGCAAGTATTTCTTTTCGCCTAAGCCTTTATTGAGTGCTTCCAATGCACAAGACAAAGTTGATGGCAGTTTTGAAAACTTTGAACCATTGACTTGACCAACCAGAAATGGCAATGTTGCGGGCTAAATAGGAAATATTTCATTTGTAAAAGTTTCTTTGTGCAGCTTGATGAACATAATCTAAATCTTTAGCAGTAGGGTTAAAATTTCTACTGTATGTCTTGGCTCATTCACACTGATGCAAGTTTAATTTAAATTTTAGTTTACAGAAACCCATTCAAACAGACCTTTCCAAAAAATAGTTTAAATTATGAAAGAATTTCCTAAATCCCAAATTGAGCAATGAAATGTCTCATCGATGAACATAAAAAAGGCACAAAAAATATTCAAAATTCACCTGCAAGTATGTTGCATCCCATTCAATGAATTCATCTTCTTTTGCACAAGAATTTCCACCCATGACATAACTAAAATTACAATTTTTTTTACATAACTGGTGTTTTTTTAAGTAACTTGTGATCAACAAAACCTATTAATTTCAACATGGCATAGTACAATTATAAGCAGTTACCGTTGTCATCTCAGTAAATTTTCGTTAAAATATTGCAAACATTTTGCTAACAGCAAGCATCAAATTACAAATCGCAGCATGGCTTACTTCAATTCAAATTCTTCAATGTTCTTATTGATTCATTACTAATATACACATGTTTACATACCTGCACATTGCATTTGGACTGACCAAATACTGACCAGATTCAATTTCAAGAATTGGAAGCTGCAGAAAAAAAAAACAATTAAATCATTCTGTAAACTTTAACATTTAATTGTAGCAAATTATTGAATCAAACAATGTGCATTCAATTATGTGTTTCATCAGATGTTACACTTATCCCAAAACATTTACAGTCTACAGGGATTAAATACTGTAGGTAAACTTGGGATAAAATGAGTAACACACACAATGTTAATGATATCACCAGCAAAAGCCTGATTTACAAATTTTCATGAGCTACAACTATTATAACTACTCAGTTCGATCTTGTGGATGTTGATTTGCCATTCCAAGACATGCTATTTTTAGATCCTTTTACACAGTTCATTTACTCCCCCCCAACATACCCATTTTACCCCCCTGTGGACCTTGATGAATAAAAAAGTATTAAAATTAAAAAATCCACAAACAACAAAACATAAATTACACCAAACAACCTTAATTCGTAAAACAATAAAAATGAATCTTATTGTTCAATTTGCTACAAACCACAAAATGAAGCTTTCAAGTTGTCTTCAATTTTTAAAAGAAATAATAAAATTATAAATAAATTAAATTACTTATAAAGTAGGTTACCTGAAAATTTCTAACTGCTGCTGGCTTCTTAAAACCTGCAGAATAATGTAAGTTTTAAATTTCAACACACTCCCATTAATTTGGTGACCTGTCATCAAAAAGACTAAAAAAAGTCAAGTTTTTTCTTTGGTTTTTGGGTCTTTAAATTAAACTGAAAATACATAAAACTATTCCTTGTCTCCTGCGCTGATAAATTAATGAAAGAAAAATACTACCTTTAACCGTAAGTTTTTTTTAATTCTTGAAAAGTGAAGAAGCCATTTTTATAAGTTTGATCAAATAAAAAATAATGCATTTGATGCATTTTTCAAGTTTTCTTCTTATTTTTACTGGCCAATAAATTTCAAGTGAACAAATATGTTGTCACAAATATTTTGTCTATGCATAGCAAGCAAATTAAATTGATCAGGTGGGAGCAGTGAGTAAAACTCCAAATAATAAAAAAGCAGCAACAATAAAATTACTGTAAGATGACAGACTTATTATTTTTTACTGCAAGAAACTATAGTTGTAGTTGCAAGCTGGAAAGTTTCATCTTTACATACATGCCTGAGTGGAATGCAAATTTTCCAACCTCACACACAAAATACAATGAGCAGCCAGCAGGTAGATTGGAAAAATTTTATCCACATACTGTATATATTTTTATGAATATAAAATGTGTTTTTTCGTTCATTATTTATTATTGCCACAAAAATGTTGATCCGTGCATTCCTGATCTAATTTGACAGTTTATACTCAGTATTTTTTTTGGCCTGGTGATAGAAATCCTCTGCACACTAATATCAAATTATCTATCGATTTTCCAATCTGTCTAGCGAACAAACGGAAACGAGGCCTTCTGTCTTGAAATTTCTTTCGCATTTTCTTTATTTTTGCGAGACTATTTTATTTTTATTAAAGTATCATTTGTAATTTGGTTGGAGTGAGAAAAAATGTAACTTACTCTTTCTGTCTACAACCTTCAGCTCTAAATTAGCTCCTACCACATTGCTTGCAGACAGAACTTTCAAAGCAAACGGGTTCCCTTTGTCTGTAAAAAGTTTCATGACGCTACTTGCAAGTTCTGGCAAATGAGAACAAGGAGATGAATGACTGAATAAAATTATTGCTTGTTTAAATTTGTGATTTCCAAATTTATCTCTGCCAAAAACTCGAAGAAGCGGTTGCCTTGCCCTTTGAAACTGCATAAAAGTTACAGCAAATTGGAATAAGAAAGTCGTCTGTCCGCTGCCATTTTTTATTCCATCAGCCAGGCCTCGTTTTCATGCTCTATGTCGAGTAAAATATTTCGTTTATACTATATCGAGTTGTGATAAATCGAGTGCTTTACACTTGGATTTGGCTCCAAAAGAAGAAGAACAGTAGAAGAACTCCAAAAGAAAAGTGTTATTGAAGGAGGAGAAGAACTATATACCAAGAACTGAATTTCTGACAGAAAAAAGGTTTGTTTTCATCGATTAAGTAAGCCTAAGGTAAGCCCTGAAATGAAACAAATAAATACCATCTATTATATTATATAACAACATACTTTATTTACTTATGTTATATGTTATTATTGACAAATAAATGACAACATACACATAGCTTTTTATAATTATTTTAATCAGTCATGCATGCAGTCGTATTATAAAAATATTGTATTACTATGAAAAATACAAACATTGAAATGCAAAAAAAATGGTTACTACATGCACCACGACAAAATACACTCACTCACTCACTCTGGATGTACATTATTAATACAATAGCATTTTCAGCATTCGCCTGACTGACTCCTTTCAAACAGAAAAAATATTTGATTTTGAATCGAGTGTCAACATCTAATTTTAGAAATTCCTATTGTTTTCCAAACTGGTATTTAACTACTACAACATACATGAAAATTAATGACACATTTTGTTTGCTTTCCACCTTGTCACAGATTCACAATCATAGACATGGACATGGATTTAGATTTAGATGAAGAACATGCTGAACCGAAACAAACCAAGAAAAAACAGAATCCTGTTGATCCAAGCATTCAATGTCTATTCTCAAGAAGGCCCTGCAAACGAAAGAGGTTGAGAGGATTTGATTTTTGTCACAAGCACATTTTGGAAGACAAAAACAGCCCTTTCCAACAATGCAGCTTCATCATTAAATCATCAGAAGAAAGATGCACCAATCCTGCTCCAAAAGCAGATGGCAAAAAAACGTTAGTAATGCCAGACTGTTTGCAGCTTGTTCTTCAAATATAATTTTAGATTTGTGAATACGCAAAAATAAAGTGAACATACCTGAGTTTTTAAATATTTGTAAAATGAAAGTGCTTTTTCCTGATTTCTCTGCGAAGACACAATAAATAACACAACAAAAAATATCACAGATTGAAAAATAGCTTGGGGGGTAAATATTCAGACATGCATTCAAAGAAAGATAACTTCTTTTCATAAATCAAAACTCAGGCCTGGCTGCTTGAGCTATAGCTCTTACCCCACTCTAGGCTCCCTTCAAATGCTGAAGAAGAGCTGTTGATTGCCCTCCCATACTAAAAATAAATTGCTCTCCTCAAAATTTGCTTTCTTGCTGTTCCAAGCACAGACTTAATTTTAAGGACTGATGTAGTTTTAGAAGAACTATTAGTCTAGTTTAGAAGTTAGTTTTTGGAAGAAAAGCTAGTTTAGGCAACAAAGTTTAAATATTTAATTAATTTTTTTGTTGGCAGACTCTGTCTAGTCTAGGTAGCAAAGTTTGAAAATTTAAATAATTTTTTTGTTGGCAGATTCTGTCTAGTCTAAGTAGCAAAGTTTGAAGATGTAAATAATTTTTTTCGTTGTTGGCAGATTCTGTCTAATCCACACACGGGATCCAAAACTGAAAAAAGCTCATGATGAGATCATGAGGAGAAACCTGAAAAGAAAGCTAGCACAAAGAAAATCGGAAGGGAAGAAGACTTCTACAGAAGCTCCCACTGTGTCCAGCACTCATAAATCATCTCAAGAGTCAAAACGAGCCAGAGATGAGGAACCTGATCAGTTTGGAGGTTGATTTTTACAATTATACACAAATCTTACTCAGATATTATTATCATTCTTCTGAGCCAAAATAATTACAGTGTCTATGTATAAGAAATTCAGTTTAGCCTGAATTAGCTAGGGGATCATTATGGAAACAAGGTCTTTCGATCTTCTTATGTATTTTATGTTTTGATTTTAATTTTAGATTTTAAACTTTAAGTTAGTGGCATAATTATCCTTACACTTACAATTTAAGCTTGAAACTAAGGCTTCAGCAGGTTGTAATAATGAATTTCAAAATTGTTTCTCAGAATTAGAATTTATTAGAATCAGAATTTCTTTTTAGGTGATAAATTGGCAAACTATTGGTCCAACTTCTTCCAACTTCTCTATTGTCTGTGTCCTATGCTCCTCCATATAATTTGTTGTTGTTGTTGAATTGTTGATAAAATTAGCAACAATACAGAATAGTATCTGATTATGCGCTATAGCGCTAATTTAATTTCATGAAAAATTTATATGGAGCTCATTTATATCCAGTGCTTATTTTAATAATTTCCATATAGGGTAATTGAAAAAAATTATATGATGGCCTCAAATTGCATAGTGAGAAGCACTTATTTGAAAAGTTTCAGAAGCAATATAGAGCTTTTTTGAAAGCAGTGCTAAATCGGTCATTTACGGTACCTCCTAAGAATAATTAACCTCCAAAAATATGCGAAAATAAATCTTCCATAGACATAGAGTTTTCAATGAAATTCAGAAGATTACAAAACCTATTTGAAAATCTGTAGCAGTGTTTTGTTTTTCATGAAGATTGTTGCCACTTTCTTCATAAAAATTGTTTTTTCATGGGTTGTTTGTTTGACCACAATTTAAAGTTAATGTTATGTCATTTCATGAGCAAATAAATACAATATCCTCCTGATAAGTGAAACCTTCAAGGGGAATGTAAAATTAGTTTCACTGAGTGAAAATTTCACTTATACATGGGGAGTAAGGCTTATGACAAATCCAAGGGGAATGAAAAAACCATTTCACTTAACAAAAGTTTCAGTTGTCCAGGGTTTCACTTATAAAGAGTATACTGTACATCATATTTCAGGGTTAGAAATGTCAGAAAGTGATGGAATATATGCATTGAAGGACAATGGAGATTTGCGATATGATGTTGCATGGTTTGATGAGAATGAAAGTGATGCTGAATCAGTGGACAGTGAGGAGGAGGATCCACTGAGGTAAGCTGGGATCTTATACATTATTTAATTTGTATTATGGTCGCTTTATAGTTCAGTTGCTTTCAGGACTACTTTTCGAAATCAGCAAGACTATAAATCTCAAATCGTACTCAAAACAATGTCGGAGGGGCAAACTTAAAATTTGGGAGATCATTCAGTCATTTGCAACCATGTTTAGCTTTCGAAAAATCGAGATTGTAACTGCCCAAATCTGCAAGCTTTCAAGTTGATTCGAAGAATCAGCCATTTATTCTGTTCCATTTTTTGACACTGAAACAACCTACCTGGTTCAATACTGACCCGGGAGATCAATCTTTGATTCCTTCTTGCAAATTTTTTCATCAAACGTTTTGATTTCTTCATCAAGCGATTTTGTACATCAAACAGACTTCTTTTTTTCTCGTTGCAGTTTCTTATTTTCCTTTTTTTTATAAAAGGCAAGATTTTTCCATGTCTAATTGCTTCAATTGAATCAAATTTGTGTATTTTTAGGCATGCATGTGTGTGGACATTGGAAGAATCTCTGAAAATATGTCGAGATAAAATGATACGAAAGCGAAGCTTGTATTTAGAACAGTACAAAAGGCTGCACACTTTACTGAGGGAGAGAAGAAGAAAGCATCTTATACGAATGGCCACTGCTTCCTATGATATTGAGCAACCAGTTGAAAGAAATGGTATACAACATTTCATTTGAGCTGTAAGGCTTATATCTGTAGTTGATTTAAACGATTATTTATAAGCAACTGCACTGAAGTTCGTCTAAAATATAAGTAACCCAACTTCTGAGGTAGATAGAAGTAATCAACTTAAGTAAATTGTAATTGGAGCAAGCTCTTCTGCTTTCATAGTATGGCGCTGTGGCTGTGAAAGGGAATGTTTAAACCCAATACTTTTTCCAATTATACTATTTTCAATTACCCTACTAATTTCAATCATTATTTAAGCCATATTTAAGCCCAGCATTCAACATCAAAACAACAATTTGGCGACTTGAGTTTCAAATTTGGCTGAAAATTTAGCGATTTCAGTACTGCCAAAATGCTAAGATTCTTATAAAGAAATAATCTTGTATTTTAATATTGTCAGTGTAACTTTTTCACCCCTGGAAGAACCATATGGCCCATTGATAAACAACGTGATACGTTAATTTTGTCAGGAGGTAAAGTCAGAGTTCTTTATTATTTTAATTAAGTTGTGTGTGATACCCCCGTTGCAAAATGAAACTTAGATTGGATTTGATTGCTATTTGGACGGACGTAAAAAGTGGCTAGTAGTCTTTAATTAAGTTGTTCTTGATTCTCGAACTGTTTACAGAAAGTAAATATGATTCTTATGTGAGAAGTAGACAATTTTATAGCACCAGTACAAATCATATGGTTTTTCTTGTTAACTTACTTAAAATAGTATTGATGCAAAATGTAAATTAGTTTAGAAAATCTTTGATCACTTAATTTTCCGTTACAAACTTCCCGCATTCTTGCACATTTTTTTTTGCAATGCTTTTGCAGTCCATGAGACGTTTATGCTGTTTTTTATTTCAGATGATGGCAAAGGACAGCTTACGTTTTCAGAGCAAAGAGCATTAGGCTTGTACCAGCACATCAATGGAATTGAAGCTTTGCTCGAACGACAAGCAAAGGAAAAGCGGTCACGTGGTAGCACAACAGTACTAAAGAGTTTGCCACTAAACAGATGTCAATACATTGATGAACAACAGCGATGCCAAAATAATGTTCTTCCTTTCTCCAAGTTTTGTCTGCCTCGTATCCTTTTCATCATTTCCCAAATGAGGTTACATTGGCCCATATTATTATGTTAGTCACGTGCAAAATATTAGTGAAATTGTATTTTTAATCATAAAGTATTCTGAATTATTTTCCTCTGAAAACCCCATGGTGGTATCCATGGAGTGTGTACGTTCTGAGGGGTAGGAGGTAACCCGCTCTACAGCTATCGTTATTGTCATGTTTTTCCATTGTTCTTTGCGTACAAGGGGGGGGGGGGTTAAAAAGTAGTTAAATTAGTGTGTGTATAGCACAATGCGGTACCTTGTGGATGCTCCTCAACGAAAGACACTACAGATAAATAGAATAACAGCATGCATGCATACATCCACCGAAAAGATTTAATGACGCCTCGCAGGCAAAAATGGATTCTCCCCAATGAAAGCCACTACAGAGGTCTCGCTGGCAACTGTGTTAACAACTTTGTATCTGTACTCTCTACTAAAGTAAACTTATCAAGTAAATTGCATCAGAGTTCAGATTACCTATAGGGAGTAATGTTTTAAGGGTCAATTTAGGCCACTTTATTTGTGATGACCAAGAACATTGTAAGGAAATTTTTCTTGAGTTTCATTTGAAGAAATGGACCCAATTTGCAAACGAAGCATTGTTTTGCGGTCTTCTTGGCCATCAATGAAATGGCTTGTAAAATGGTTACAGGGTTGAAGTTAAAAATAAAACGGTTTCAGCACCAATTGAACCAAAGTCACATTTTAGTTTCACATTTTGTTTATATTTTCTTAACTTTGTGCTAGATATATGTTTTGATCCTGATCAGTGGTTGTACAAAAATTGTTCATTCGAAACAGCTGGATCTGACGGTTGCTGCATTGAGCCGGTTCCACAGATATCAAGGACCAACACTTGTGATTTGCATGCGATCCCCCTTCGCAGATTTGCATCAGAAGCCTTAGAAAATATCATCAATCCTGTTGAGAACAGAGAAAGGTAATTGTGATTTTCGTCTTGCGGAAGTCAAGTTTCAAGCTCTTTTTATCGAAAGGTTATTTTTCTTTATCATTTGCCAGTCATGTACACTGAAACTCTAATTAAAACACATAAACGTTATTTTGCTTTGTCATTTGCCGGCCATGCACACTGAAACTCTAATTGAAACACATGCAAGTTATTTAGCTTTACTTTTTGACGATAATGCACACTGAAACTCTAATTGAAACACATAAACGTTATTTTGCTTTATCATTTGCCGGTCATGTACACTGAAACTCTAATTGAAACACATAAACGTTATTTTGCTTTATCATTTGCCCCTCATGCACACTGAAACTCTAATTGAAACACATAAACGTTATTTTGCATTACCATTTGCCGGTCATGTACACTGAAACTCTTTTTTAAACATGTCATTGTTGAGGTACTTATAACCAATGTAGGGGTAAATCATCAATGATGTTTACAAAAACCTTACGTTGTTAGGCCTATTCATTTTGTCTTGTTTACACCTAATTAAAGTCATGTGACCAAACCTTGGGAACTTTTAGATTCTTCTACCTCGTGCATTGAAAGTACGAGCCTTCATGACATAAAATATGTTACAGAAATTAAAAGATGTTTTGTCAAGTGATTGGTCACATGTTGATTTGAATTGGGTGTAACCAAACCTTTTTTAAATAGGTTTATTGTTATGTCAGGTATCTTTTTCCGTTTAGTGAGATTACGAACCAAGATATCGAAACTACCAGCTCTGAAACTCCAAGTGAAATAAAATCTCAGGAAGATGGAGATGTGGACAAAACTGGCAAAAAAGAAAATGCGCCAGTGAGCAATATTGACAGTAAAATGGAGACTTTAGCAACCATAGATGGAGAAGGCAAGAATGCTGATTTGCGAGATAGCTCAACTGGGAACGATGCCAATGTGGATAGCAGTATTTCTAATAGGAATGGCAGTTCCAAGAAAGAACAGGATTTGTCCATGGCTGATATGCAAACGACTTCAGTGCCAGATACTGAAGATTGCAGTATTCCTAAAGGGAAGGATACATCCAAAATATTGAGTGCAATGCCAGATGAAAAAAATGTTAAGCCAAACTCGACGTCAAAATTAGATTGTGATTCTCCCAAAGGAGACAATGCTTCTAAAAAATTAAATGTAATGCTTGATGAAAGAATTGTAGATTCTGATTCCTTGTCAGCAGCTAAAACGGTAGAATCTAAAGGAGGCGGGGATTCAACGAAACCAAGGGAAGATGAGGCTATGGATTCGAGATCTGCATTGATGCCAGAAACTTTAACTTCTGGTTCCCCTAGAGGACCCAATGCTTCTAAAGAAACCAATCAACTTGCAGATGCGAGCAGCATAGAATTAATGATTAAAAAACACAAACAAGCCAGTGATTGTCATGCGGATAAAATTTTAGACAGCAAAAATGACAAGTTTGGTATGACAGCAGAGATAAACACTGACGAAAAAAAGGAAAATTGCAAAGACGTTGTAAAAGAAGCGAAATGTCCATCTGATGTCATTGAAAAGTCTTTGATCACAGGTGAAGATAGTCATCCGGATTCTAAAATACACCAAGAAATGACAACTTTAAAAGAATCGTCATCAACTTGTGAAAGCACGGAAAAAGCCGATAGAATGTCATCAGAAAATTATGAGGACAGTGTAAAATCTTTATCAATAGATCAGATCAAAAACGTTTGCTCAAAAAGAGATTAAGTATGAGAAAATTAATTTGCTACAATGCCAAAATATATTAGCCTGCGCGTAGCCTCAACCTGTCCTCGTAGAAATAATAGTTTTACTATTAGTATTTACAATTACTATTTCCTTGAGGACAGGTTGAGGCTGCATGCAAGCTAACATATATCTAACCATGTAGTAAAGGCCATGATATATATCTACTGCATGCAAAAATGCTGAATTATTTTAAATATGTCAGAATAAACTTGGTTTCCACGTGTTCTTGGAGTTAATTTTGTTGCATCCTCGTGTTCTGATTCTGTTCTGGCCTAATATTTATGTTAGATCAAAATCTGCATTGAATGTTGTTTAAAATAAAAATATTTGAATCTTGCTCGTGTTCTAACACCTTTCGTTCTTATTGACCCTGTTCTGACCTAACATTTGTGTTAGATTAAACCTGCTTTTTTATTCTTAACATCTAAGAACAAATTTGATTTCTATGCTGTTTAAGGGCATAGTCCATTAACAAGACCCTAGGACTATGGGACCATCGGACCATCCATGAATCAACCGGACCTTGAGGGAATCCTTGAGGGTAATAGGATAAACAACAGTTTGAATAAATTTGTTCGTTCAATTTGTGCCCGTTTGCAAGGCCGACTTCTCAGAAGAATTTTCGAAACGTTGATACTGAAATTGGCCTGATATAAAATTAAATAAACCGTTCGTTCAATTTAAACTTTAGACTGTTTTAATTTAAACTGTTTATG